>WNWK01054283.1:0-2500 GCA_009830355.1 Cherax destructor
GCATCATGGCTTCTCTCCTGAAAAGTTAATGTGATTGTTTTTACGTTGTTTTAAAAAAAAGTGAATTCCTCTTTTGTCCACATCTACACTATAGTTATGCTGGGGAAGTGAGGGGGTATAAAGGAGAGGAGAAATTAGTTTTATTGGTGGTGGGATGTATGAAGGAGAGGTGTGTCTGGAAAAGAGGTAGAGAAGAGGAAGGATGTGTAAATAAGAGGTGTTTAGAGAGGTGGTGAAGTGTGTAGAAGGGAGGTGGAGTGAATAGCTGTGAGGTGAAGCACGAGTGAATAGCTGTGAGGTGAAGCACGAGTGAATAGCTGTGAGGTGAAGCACGAGTGAATAGCTATTATATATATATATATATATATATATATATATATATATATATATATATATATATATATATATATATATATATATATATATATATATATATATATATATATATATATATATATATATATATATATATACTATATATATATATTTATTTATTAACACATCGGCCGTTTCCCACCAAGGAAGGATGTACCGAAAAAAAATCTTTCATCATCATTCACTCCATCACTGTCTTGCCAGAGGCATGCTTACACTACAGTTATAAAACTGCAACATTTAAGATCCCTCCTTCAGAGTGCAGACACTGTACTTCCCATCTCCAGGACTCAAGTCCGGCCTGCCGGTTTCCCTGAATCCCTTCATATATGTTACTTTCCTCACACTCCAACAGCACGTCAAGTATTAAAAACCATTTGTCTCCATTCACTCCTATCAAATACGCACACGCATACTTGCTGGAAGTCCAAGCCCCTCGCAGACAAAACCTCTTTTACCCCCTCCCTCCAACCTTTCCTAGGCAGACCCCTACCCCATCTTCCCTCCACTACAGATTTATACACTCTCGAAGTCATTCTTTTTCGTTCCATTCTCTCTACATGTCCAAACCACCTCAACAACCCCTCCTCAGCCCTCTGGATAATAGTGTTGGTAATCCTGCACCTCCTCCTAATTTCCACACTACGAATTCGCTGCATTATATTCACACCACACATTGATCTCAGACATGACATCTTCACTGCCTCCAGCCTTCTCCTTGTTGCAACATTCACCACCCATGCTTCACACCCATATAAGAGTGTTGGTATAACTATACTCTCATACATTCCCCTCTTTGTATCACTTATCCTTTTACCCTCATCAATTCTATGATTCACCTCATCCTTCATAGACCCATCTGCTGACACGTCCACTCCTAAATATCTGAATACATTCATCTCCTCCATACTCTCTCCCTCCAATCTGATATCCAATCTTTCATCACCTAATCTTTTTATCCTCATCACCTTGCTCTTTCCTATATTCACTTTTAATTTCCTTCTTTTACATACCCTGCCAAACTCATCCACCAACCTCTGCAACTTCTCTTCAGAATCTCCCAAAAGCACAGTGTCATCAACAAAAAGAAGCTGTGACAACTCCCACTTTGTGTTAGATTCTTTAACTTTTAACCCCACACCTCATGCCAACACCCGAACATTCTCTTTTACAACCCCATCTATAAATATACTAAACAGCCATGGTGACATCACACATCATTGTCTAAGGCCTACTTTTACTGGGAAATAATCTCCCTCTCTCCTATGTACTCTAACCTGAGCCTCACTATCCTCGTATAAACTCTTCACTGCTTTCAGTAACCTACCTCCTATTCCATACACCTGCAACTTCTGCCACATTGCTCCACTATGCACCCTGTCATACGCCTTTTCAAAATCCATAAATGCCACAAAAACCTCTTTACCTTTATCTAAATACTGTTCAGCTATATGTTTCACTGTAAACACTTGGTCTACACTCCACCTATCTTTCCTAAAACCTCCTTGTTCATCTGCTATCCTACTCTCCGTCTTGCTCTTAATTCTTTCAATAATAATTCTACCATACACTTTACCAGGTATACTCAACAGTCTTATTCCCCTATAATTTTAGCACTCTCGTTTGTCCCCTTTGCCTTTATACAAAGGAACTATGCACGCTCTCTGCCAGTCCCTAGGTACCTTACCCTCTTCCATACATTTATTAAATAATAGCACCAACCACTCCAAAACTATATCTGCACCTGCTTTTAACATTTCTATCTTCATCCCATCAATCCCAGCTGCCTTACTCCCTTTCATTTTACCCACTGCCCCACGAACTTACCCCACACTCACAACTGGCTCTTCCTCACTCCTACAAGATGTTATTCGTCCTTGCCCTATACTCGAAATCACAGCTTCCCTATCTTCATCAACATTCAACAATTCCTCAAAATATTCCCTCCATTTTCCCTATTTTTAACTGTTAAATCCATTCGTTCCCTAGGCTTCCTCAACTTATTAAACCTCTCACTGTAGCTATAACTTAAAAGTGATCTGATATATCTATGGCCCCTCTATAAACATGTACATCCTGAAGTCTACTCAACAGTCTTTTATCTACCTATACGTAGTCCAACAAA
>WNWK01054283.1:5000-11605 GCA_009830355.1 Cherax destructor
AAGCAAATAAAATACTGCGACTGGTCAGGGATCGAACCTGAGATATTTACCCAGCCTTCCGGGACACTAGTTGAATGCCTCGACGCCTTTGTCCACTAGGCCTAGTGGACTAAGGAGTCGAGAAGAGTGAATTATATTTTTTTATGGTAGGAAAATTTTTAGCGGTATTATTACAGCAATGAATTAATTTTCAATTTGTTTGGAGTAACGATCGTTGCTTTATAAATCTATATCGGAAATCCTGACTGGAAAAAAGACGACATATATATTCAGTGCTTAATTTATTCCTTGGTTTAGGGTAAAGGGATTACATAATATTGTTAGGTTAATTGCAGCCTTGATGGCCTTCGTGCAATCAACGTGATTTATAACTTAGAAGCTAAATATATGTAAGTTATTATTTTCATAATCATAGGGAAGTGACTTGGAAATGGTAAGTAATCAGGTCTTATCCAATGGAATGACGGTATTTTCAGTTACATGCATCAAGGGCCCTTCACCGGGATCAAGGCACCTCCTTCCCTTGACCGGTAAATACAAACTAACTATGCTGGAATGTATTTACTAACGGCATTGGAATACTTTTACAAGTCAGCGAAATCCACGAAATTCGAGCGCTAAGTAGAGCTAAATGTGGTTCTCCATCAAGAGTTGATGATAACTTTTCCACGGGACTAATCACAGTAGTAAAGTGGTAGTTTACTGCGTCCTAGTGATAAATGGTCTCAATTTACCTCTTAAGATATACTGCTGTGGAAAATTGGGGAGATTATTGACACGTATGGAGAAAACACACACCAAAAAACACGTACTTCACATATGTGATGATTTGGCTAGAAATAAGAATTCGGAAATTTGGTACAAAAAAAAAAATCCAAAATGAATATTATAACTCTGGAAATTGTACTGTAGTTAGCAGTTTCAGGTTGTGTGTCTTCTACCTGTATATTCTCTCACACCGGTTACACGTGAATATCGCCGAAGAAACTGAAGAAAAAACGCGGGAGTAAAGTGGCGTTTTTTGGCAACATTTCGATGTTTAGAGATTTATAATAAAACTATACGAAAACTAAAACATTTTCACATTGAAAGCTTACTCTATACCTATGTCTTTTTGTCATTGCTATTGTGTTACCCTCCACATGAGCTCTTGTGTTACCCTCCACATGAGCTATTGCGTTACCCTCCACATGAGCTCTTGTGTTACCCTCCACATGAGCTCTTGTGTTACCCTCCACATGAGCTCTTGTGTTACCCTCCACATGAGGGTTATAGTGTGTGCAATATTAAATTCACTACAGCAACGGCATGTTTTAATACCTATGTGATAATTTACCAGTTTTAAAACTATAACACACGCATATGTAGGTGTTTTGTTGATGGTTAATGGTGTTCCATATTTGCCAATTACAGTGTCAATTTCCAGAGAGAGAGAGAGAGAGAGAGAGAGAGAGAGAGAGAGGGGGGGAAAAAGAGAGGGGGCACAGTATAACCTACAGAATATTTTGAAATACAGTAGACACCAACTCAGAGAAAAAACTGTCATTTACACATGAAAATCCTGTCGTAGAGGCAGTTGTACAAGTTATTGTACTGGCTGTTATACAAGATGGTAAAAGACGAAACGCTATGTCAATAAAAGTTTCGTTCGACTTGAGTTATTTTCAACCAAGAATCTATTCTTCTTTTCTTCTTGATTGGCCGGTACTCTCCCGGCCCGGGCCTTTATCAAGTGGTGGCCCGGGCCTTTATCAAGTGGTGGCCCGGGCCTTTATCAAGTGGTGGCCCTGGCCTTTATCAAGTGGCGGCCCGGGCTTTTATCAAGTGGTGGCCCGGCCAAGAATCTATTCATTGTGGGGGAAGGAGGATATTATATCAACCCTTTTGGGAACTATCTGATTGTAGGATGTTTACCAAATTTACTACACTTGTTCTCTGATTCCTACATGATTCAACTCTCAGATCATTAAAATGAAAGAGGAAAACAAATCAACAAATCAAAACAAAGCAAATCAACAAATCAAAGCAAAACAAATCAACAAATCAAAACAATACAAATCAAATCAAAACAAAAAAGTCAACAAATGAAACAAAACAAATCAACAAATCAAAACAAAGCAAATCAACAAATCAAAACAAAGCGAATCAACATAAAAAAAAAAAACAAATCAACAAACAAAAAATCAACAAATCGAAACAAAACAAATCAACAAATACAAACAAACAAATCAACAAAACAAAAAAACGAATTAACGAAAAAAACCAAATCAACAAATCAAACAAAAACCAATCAACAAATCAAAAAAAACCAATCAACAAATCAAAACAAAACAGGTCACCAAATCAAAACAAATCAACAAATCAAAACAAAACAGGTCACCAAATCAAACAAATCAACAAATCAAAACAAAAACAAATCATCAAACAAATCAACAAATCAAAACAAAACAAATCAACAAAATCAACAAATGAAAACAAAAAAACAAATCAACAAATGAAAACAAAACAAATCAACAAATGAAAACAAAACAAATCAACAAATGAAACAAAACAAATCAAAACAAAACAACAAAATCAAAACAAAGCAAATCAACAAATAAAAAAAACAAATCAACAAATCTAAACAAAACAAATCAACAAATCAAAACAAAACAAATCAACAAATCAAAAAAAAAGAAATCAACAAATAATTTTTTTTGTTAATACTTAATTTTGTGAATATCTCACAAAAGCTCGCAGATAATCGATTCTCTGCATTTTTTCCCCATATATTTTAAATGTTTATTTTATGAACAAGTGAAAAATAAAAGGTCTTAATAACTCTCCTATCCTACTTTTAACTATCAAATTCATTCGTTCCCTAGGCTTTCTCAACTTATAAATCTCACTCCAAAACGTTTTTTTTATTTTCAACAAAATTTGTTGATAACGTCTCACCCACCCTCTCATTTGCTCTCTTTTTATATTGCTTCACCACTCTCTTAACCTCTCTTTTTCTCTCCATATACTCCTCCTCTCTTGCATCACTTCTACTTTGTAAAAACCTCTCATATGCTAACTTTTTCTCTCTTACTACTCTGTTTACATTATCATTCCACCAATCGCTCTTCTTCCCTCCCGCACCCACTTTCTTGTTACCTCAAACCTTTGCTGAACACTCTAACACTATATTCTTAAATTTACCCCATACATCTTCTATCCCATTGCCTATACTCTCACTAGCCCATCTATCCTCCAATAGATGTTTATATCTTACCCTAAATGCCCCCTCCTTTAGTCTATAAACCTTCACCTCTCTCTTACATGCTGCTTCCATTTCCTTGTATCCCATCTACATTTTACTCTCACTGAAGCTACAACTAAAAAGTAATCTGAAATTTCTGTGTCCCCTCTATAAACATGTACATAATGAAGTCTACCCAACAGTCTTTTATTTACCAATATGTAGTCCAACAAACTACTTTCATTACGCATTATATCATATCTTGTATACTTATAAATCTCTTTTTCTTAAAATATGTATTACTTATAACCAGACCCCTTTCTACACAAAGTTTAATCAAAGACGCCCCATTTTCATTTACACCTGGCACCCCAAACTTATCTACCACACCCTCTCTAAACGTTTCTCCTACTTTAGCATTTAGGTCCCTACCACAATTACTCTCCACTTGGTTCAAAAGTTCCTACAAACTCGCTTAACATCTAAAATCTCTCTTTCCTTTACCTCCTCTCTTCTCCAGGTGCATACACCTTATTAAGTCTCACTTTTCGCATCCGACCTTTAATTTAATCCACGTAATCCTTGAATTTATAATATTTAGATTCCTTCTTCTCTTTCCTAAACTGATCCTTCAACATTATTGATATATAAATATATATATATATATATTTTTATCAACACATCGGCCGATTCCCACCAAGGCAGGGTGGCCCGAAAGAAAAACTTTCATCATCATTCACTCCATCACTGTCTTGCCAGAAGGGTGCTTACACTACAGTTATAAAACTGCAACATTAACACCCCTCCTTCAGAGTGCCGGCACTGTACTTCCCATCTCAGAACTCAAGTCCGGCCTGCCGGTTTCCTGAATCCCTTCATAAATGTTACTTTGCTCACACTCCAACAGCACGTCAAGTATTAAAAACCATATGCCTCCATTCACTCCTATCAAATACGCTCACACATGCTTGCTGGAAGTCCAAGCCCCTCGCACACAAAACTTCCTTTACCCCCTCCCTCCAACCTTTCCTAGGCCGACCCCTACCCGCCTTCCCTCCACTACAGATTTATACACTCTCAAGTCACTCTGTCTCGTTCCATTCTCTCTACATGTCCAAACCATCTCAACAACCCCTCCTCAGCTCTCTGGACAATCGTTTTGGTAATCCCACCTCCTCCTAATTTCCAAACTCCGAATTCTCTGCATTATATTCACACCACACATTGACCTCAGACATGACATCTCCACTGCCTCCAGCCTTCTCCTCGTTGCAACATTCATCACCCATGCTTCACACCCATATAAGAGCGTTGGTATAACTATACTCTCATACATTCCCCTCTTTACTTCCATGGACAAGGTTCTTTGTCTCCACAGACTCCGAAGTGCTCCACTCACCCTTTTCCCCTCATCAATTCTATGATTCACCTCATCCTTCATAGACCCATCCGCCGACATTCCTCCCAAATATCTGAATACATTCACCTCCTCCATACTCTCCCTCCAATCTGATATCCAATCTTTCGTCACCTATTCTTTTTGTTATCCTCATCACCTTACTCTTTCCTATATTCACTTTCCAATTTTCTTCTTTTACACCCCTACCAGATTCATCCACCAACCTCTGCAGCTTCTCTTCAGAATCTCCCAAAAGCACAGTGTCATCAGCAAAAAGCAACTGTGACAACTCCCACTTTGTATTTGCTTCTTTATCTTTTACCCAACACCTCTTGCCAAGACCCTCCATTCACTTCTCTTACAACCCCATCTATAAATATATTGAACAACCACGGTGACATCACACATCCTTGCCTAAGGCCCACTTTTACTGGGAAATAGTCCCCTTCCCTCCTACACACTCTAACCTGAGCCTCACTATCCTCATAAAAACTCTTCACTGCTTTCAAACCTTCCTCCTATTCCATACACCTGCAACATCTGCCACATTGCCCCCTATCTACCCTATCATACGCCTTTTCCAAATCCATAAATGCCACAAAAACATCTTTCCCTTATCCAAATACTGTTCACCTATATGTTCACCTATATATATATATATATATATATATATATATATATATATATATATATATATATATATATATATATATATATATAGACAAGACAACCACTATGAAAAAATAGAGGAATTCCAAGCGCTTTCGTGACTACTCACATTATCAAGGAACTATAAAAGTAAACATGACAAGAAGGCTTATAAGAGGCAGAATACACTCACAGTCACATCACACTAACAAAGACAACACCTCACAGTAGCGTAACATCTCACGACTCTGTGAAGAGGAACATAAGAAAGGACCTGAAACTCTTCCCAAGAATTAAGATTAGTCCAATTTATAAGAACATAAGAACATAAGAACATAAGAAAGGAGGAACACTGCAGCAGGCCGTTGGCCCATACTATGCAGGTCCTTCACATTCCATCCCACTAACAGAATATTTGTTCAACCCAATTTTCAATGCTACCAAGAAATAAGCTTTGATAATTTTATTTACTCATGCAATTCCCTCAAATCCAACCCCTTTCACTCATGAATTTATCCAACCTAAATTTAAAACTACCCAAGGTCCTAGCTTCAATAACCCTACTAGGCAGACTGTTCACTCATCAACTACCATGTAACTACCCAACTCGTCGGTTCTCTGAACCATTCATTCACATCCTGTCTGATACTGCAACATCTTGGTATCTTAATACAGGGATTTCTTCGCTTGCCTATTCCTTGGGCACGACCTACTTCCCATTGAACAAATATGACACCTCCTACAACTGCTGCACCTCTCCTGTATACAGTATATAAGCTTTCTCTGCTCATATGCTGTTATTCTATTCAAGACTGATGGACTGACAACATCGTTTCAAGATTGAGGAGCCTGACAACCTCACCTCCTCCTCCTTCAGTGGTCGTGTGGTCATACCTGTCCTAAGCTGTCTGGGAATTTGGGTGATCGAGCAATGGCTCACTGCAGTGTTTTTGAATTCAGGTTGAAGTGTTGAAGAAGGAGGTTCTACTACTTCAGGAGGAAAATAGGAGGCTGAAGCTTCGCCTAGATGGGTTTGGGGGGTGAGTGTGAGATGGTTGGAGCTGGTAAGGAGGAAATGGTTACCAACAGTGAAAGTGGCAGCCGCTTTAAGGGCAAGTGGTTCCAATTCAGGAGAAGGAAGATAAAGAAGGTTAATAGTGAAGATGTGAAGGTAAAATCGATTCTCTGTTCTCCAGGACGAGTGTACTTCAGTGGTCAGTGAGGTTAAAGGACCACTGACTCCCCCGCTAATCAAGGTAAGAATATTCTGATTGTGGGAGACTCTCAGGTAAGATATATGGACCGTGCCTTTTGTAACAGAACAGGAAGGTCAGA
>WNWK01054284.1:0-11603 GCA_009830355.1 Cherax destructor
CCATGATATTTAAATTAAGATTTGTGATTGTTTCCCAAGCTCTTCATTAACCTCAAATTATTAATTAGTGATTCTTTGTTGGCAAGAACCAAATCAACAAGTTGCCCTCTAGTTGGTTCTTTACAAATTTTTTAAAAACAATCCTGAACCGTATCAAGAAAGTCATGACTCAAATTACCTGTCACATTGTTCCAATAATTTTCAAAGTTAAAACTCCCATTAACACATCATTTTATATCTGACCCTTTAAAGAATTTCGTCCCATACAGCCTTGCGCCCCTATCCAGGCTTGGGGGTGTAATCACACCAAAATTAATTTTTTCCGACCATTAAAACTAGCCAAACATTTAAAGAAAAAAAAAGTTTTTTTTTTTTTTTTTTCAAAATTTTGGAGCACTTGGTGAAGGGAAATCTACGTTTGGCAGTTTAAGGGATAACCGTTCCATCCCAAAATATTAAAAAAAATATTTTATAGAGATTAATTTAGTTTTAATACACACAACAATCATAATAGTACAGTTATTAATAAATAAATACAAACATTTAAATAGACATATAAAATAACATTTTTACACCTTTATTGAAGATTTTATGGCATCTAAGATAGGGAATTGGGAGAGAGGACTTGGTAACAAGTCCCTCTTGGGGTTACCCCTTCTTTTTCTTTTAATCCCCTAGGACCGTTGAGAGTCCTGGACCCCTGTCTCCAAAATAACTGTCCAGAGTCCTCTGTTTCTGGCGCCTTTTAAGATGTCCCAAAAGGGTTGTTTTCATGAACATGTTGCAGATATGGCTTTTTCAGCTTGCTCAGGTGATATTTTTCAGCAAATGCCTGCACCCTATTCCACATTGCACAAATTTCTTAATCTCTGAAGAAGGCATCTCATCCATCCCTCTTCCTCCTCCTGTAAGCAAGTTCCTGAACTGTGGTCTGATGCTGTTCCAGTTAACCCTTCCGCTCTTCAGTTGTTAGCTCCCTTCCCTGTGGTCATCCACCAATCTTCCACATCCCGCCCTCACCTCCAACCCCAGGGACTTGCCCAATGCCACCCTTCCAAACAGGCAGAGGTCGTGGGCGGGTCAGCCTAAATCCTTCAAAATCCCCTCTTGGAAACAATCTGGCCACAAATCTTCAAGCAAGTTCAAAGTCCGGGTCCTCCCTCCCACCCTTACCTATAAGGCCTTGGGTTTCGATATTGAATGATTCCTCCAGAACTCTTAGGGCAATCAGTTCGACACTTTAAAATTTTCAAACATTTTTTTGGGTTTTTGGTTAGAAATGACCTGCTGGTCCATGGGCTGGATGAAAGGGGTTAGGAGGCAAACTTCACTGTGATAAACTTGCCCCAACAGTAGGTCTAAGTTTGGAGGATGTACAGGAGCATTGTCCAGAACGGGAGGCCGGTGGAAATTTTTATTTTCCAGGAGGTATTTTTTCACACTGGGCCAAACTCTTCATGGACCCCTGTTTGAAAAGTTTAATGCCTTATGATTAGTTTCCACAACACACATTATTCTTGCGACATTGTGTTTCTTGAAAACACTGGGATTTTCTGAGTGATACACCAGTAAGGGCTTCTTTAAAATCCCCCTAGCCTTAGAACAAAACAAGAGAGTTAGCCCTGTTTTCAAGGCTTGGTTCCCGTCCTTTTTCCTCCTGAGTAATGTAGGTCCTGTTTGGCATTTTCTTCCCACTTGTTTGGGTTTCAATTTTCAGTCTTTATGTCTCCTAAAATTCATTTATGTTTTCAACACTTTTGTCTGAACTGGAGTCCCATGCCTTACCACGTTGTGTATGCCACTACCCTTAAGGTCAAACCAGCCTCTGCTGGCCTTAAATCCCTAAACCAATCAGCACTGGTTCAGGATTTTTTTGCAAGATCGACAACTGCCTTGCCTTTACAAAAGATTGTTCCGAACACTATCACCACTAACTCTTTATTTGTTCACACCAAAAAACTCAACCTGTTATTTTTTGTTAATATCAACCTTTTAACATCAGCCTTGATTTGTTCTTTCTTTGCCAGAATGAACCGATAGTTGACTTTTTTGAATATCTGGCAAGCTCTCTTGCACACCAATCTCATTTTTACCTTTTCCTTCTTCATGTCATTTGTTTCTACTTTTTTACCACAGGGACACTAGGAACTTTCTTTGATATGGAGCATTTACAGTGCTTTAATGAACAAGCTCCAAACACAATTTTTTTGAAATTTTGGATGAGCATTCAGGGAATGTTCATGGAGGATAAACAAAGCTGTGACCAGCGCTAAGGGTGCAGGCAGGGCAGACAGGTCCATGACGCCTTGAACATGGGGCACGTTCGTCTGGGACAAATTGGTTCGAAAAGCCAAATAATCATTCGATGTCGGCGTTCAAACTCAGGGGTTCCACTGTATTTGGGTATTTTTTATATAAACTGTTGGGCCCCACTTATCTGGTAGGCCACTGCCGGGCGAACGCCATTTTTTTTCCACTTTAAATGTCAGATAATAAGTTTACTCTAACATATATGTTAGAATAGAACTACCCATTAAAAAAAAAAAAAAGTAAATAAATTTTCCCCTTCCTCAAAATATTTGTGTCTTAATGAAAAGTGAAAGTGAGTGTGTGTTGTAAATCAGGTGGGTGGGGGGTGCCCACCTCCCACCCCCACACGATATTCACTTTTAAAAAAGCCCAAAGCTTTAAAATACATATACAATAGGGCCCCACTTTCGGCAGGTTGGTTTGATATGCCGGGAAAATCACCATAAAGTGGAATGCCCCCTTTTTTTCCCTTATAAATGCATATAAATTGATAACAAGTTTACACTAACATATATTAACCCTTTGACTGTGGAGCCGAAAACTGTCATTCTATGTGGAAATATTCAAAAAAAAATTATTTTTTTTTAAAATGTTGATTATTTTCTGATTTTTGGTCCAAAAACAGATTTTGCCATCAATATTTCCGAGTATGGAGGTGAAGGTGGCGAAAATGAGCCGCGAGGCAACGCGAATGCCCTCACTCGGTAAACATTTGTTTACTTCCATTCGAGATTTCTTTTTTTTTCACTATTTTTTTTTTTTAATTTAGTTGGGTAAGTGGTGAAGTATATATATACATTCGTTGTATGCAACACAATAATAGCATAAACATTAGTATCTTTATATTGTTTACAAACTTGTTTACAAACCAACAAAAAAAATTTTATTACTATTGTTCATAATATATAAAATGTACATATGGACATTTAAGAAGTTTAGTTGTGGAACTCGGAAACATGGTTCCAGCACAGGGGTTTACATTCCCTCCACATAAAAGTGTCTGCCTTTTGTGGGTGTTTTTTATATTAAGCCCATCTCTTCTGACAGTTTTTTTCAAAGTAGAGCAGGCAGTTTGTTAGGTGTTATCCTGGTTGATGGTCGTCTGGGTGTCATTCCTTCCCTTCCTACATTCCTTCTTACCTACCCCTCCTTCCTTCCTTCCTTCCCCTCCTTCTCCTTTTCACCTCCCCTCCTCCTCCCCTCCTGCCTCCTCCTCCTCCTCCTACCTCCTACCTACCTTCCTTCCTTCCTTCCACCTTTCATCCGTCCTTCCTTTCTCCCTTCTTTTCTTATAACACACATAGTCACTGGACACGTGCCTAGAACTTATTTCTAAGCTGGTTGTTTTGTCTGGGCCATTCGACCTTCCTTCCTTCTCCTTCCTTCCTTACATTCCTTCCTTTCATCTCTCTCTTTTTCCTTCCTTCTGGTTTTTATATATACATATATAATCATGGACCTTAAAATTGCATTAGCTTCTGGAAGCTGGTTTTTTTCTTCTCTTCCTTCCTTCCTTCCTCCCCTTCCTCCTCCTTCCTGCCTTCCTTCCTTCCTGCCTTCCTTCCTGCCTTCTTCCTGCCTTTTCCACCCCCTCCTTCCTACCTTCCTTCCTGCCTCCTTCCCCTTTCTTACCTTCCTTCCAACCTTCCTTCCTATGCCTTCCTCATTCCTTCCTTCCTACATTCCTTCCTTCCTACCCCTCCAACCTTTCCTTTCATACCGTCCTTTTCTTTTCATCTCCTTCCTTCCTTCCTTCTGGTTTCTATATACCATATAGTCACTGGAATTCATAGAACTGATAAAGCTTCTGGAAGTGGTTGTTGGTGGTGTGGACTTATAAATCTGAGTCAGGGTGGGCTGCTGTCAAAATGACATATTATACCACCACTCCACCCTCACCCTTGTCCACCATGGGGGTCCCTATGCTCTTCTTCCACAGTCCTTCCTACCCCCCTCTTGTCCCTTTCGTCCTCTTCTCCTCTTCTGCCTTTACCCTTTTTATCTTGAACCTCTTCACCCCTTTCTTACCTCTTGCCTCCTACTTGTTCCTCTTACCTCAACCTATTGTTCTATGATATATAACACATATAAAGACTGGACACCCATAACTTCATAGCCTTGAAGTTGTGTTTTTGGACATCTAATGTGATCAGGGTAATTCAGCTGTCAAATGAATTTGATTCTACCACCCTCACCCTTCAACCTGTCAAACAAAAGGAAATTTTTCTCCCCTTCCACTTCCTTTCTTCCTTCATTCCTTTCTTCCTTTCACTTATTTCCTTCCTTCTTTTCTTCTTATTTCCTTTTCCTTCCTCTCTCTCTTCCTTCCCCTTCCCTTCCTTCATTCATTCCTTCCTTTTTCTTCCTTTCTTACTTCTTTTTGTTCCTTCCTTCCCCATCTCTCCTTCCTTTTATTTTTTTCCTTCCTCTCATCTCCTTCCTTTCTTTCTTTCTTCTTTCCTTCCTTCCTTTCCTCCTTCCTTCCTCTTCTCTTCTTTCCTTCCTTTCTCTCTTCTTTCCTTCCTTCCCTCATCTCTTCTTTCCTTCCTTCCCTCATCTCTTCCTTCCTTCCTTATTTCTTTCTTCCTTCCTTCCTTCCTTCTGGTATCCTGGGCATTATTTCGGTCACAAACACCTCAAAACCAAAATATTTCAGGCCCCATCTGTTTAGAGCTATCACTGGGGAAGAGAAGAGTCCCAATTCCGGGAGTAATTTCTTACCGCTAGGGATGCTGAACATGGACACTGAAATGGCTTTCCCACAATGCACCACTGGTGCCGATTTTTTATACTCCACATGAAAAGACCCATTTCCCTTTACATGTGGGCTCCATTTTCTCCCACTGATTTGGGCCCAAATTTAGGGTTAAATCCAAAATTTCGTAAGACGTATATATTCGTCAAAAGTGGGTTAATGAATGAACTATATTAAAAAAAAAATAAAATACACATGGTATGTAACTATTCTTCTTTAACATATTTGAGTCTTAATGTAGAAAGGGTGGTTTTTTTTAAGAAATTAAGTGTGGGGGAATTTGCCACCCGGCCCCCACCCACAGTTATCTAAGAAAACTATTTAAAGTGCCCCAGAGGATAAAATGCGTATACAAAAAAAAAAATCATTTGAATAAAAGGTGTTGGGATAACAATAAAACTAGATTTCAGTATTTATTATATATATTATTATTAATATAAAAAATAATATAATCTGTATAAAAACATAGTTACTCTTTAATATAGCTATATATAAATAATCTTTAATATAAAAGATCTCAGATTTAGCTTCATTTAAAAACTTATAACATCTCAAGAAAAAGGGTTATAAAATATAACAAGTAAAAGAGATCATAAAAATTAGTGCATTGTCAAACATTGTTGCATCTTCGGTGTCATGAAGGACACTACCACACTTTGTCATGATACGCCTTAAATTCCGTGTCCTCAGACACCTTATCTCTGTATTATGGCTGCCTTCCACGGGGTCCAGCCCTCTTCTCTGTCTATGACATCCCCAGTGTCCGACACGCCTTCTTACTGTGTCACACAACACCTTCTCTTGTGCCATAAGACACTTCGCTGTGTCACTGACACCACCTCTGTCCCAAATGGCACCCCCTTGTATCACGAACAATCTCTTAAAACCTTTGCACTATGTCATCCGACAACCACACTAAATTACATGACTCTCCACTTGTTTCAGTGTCACCTGACAAACACCGGGTTCACACTGACTTTTCACAATAAGGCTCACAGGTCCACACCTGGCTAGTCCGTCGCCTGACATGCCTACCAGGTAATAACACACACAGATTTTCCCCTTTACTTCTGTCCGTCGCATCTCACATATCTCATCAGGTACTACACACCCTGACTTCCAGCGTGTTCCTGATAGAGAGACACAAATCCCTAGTTAGAAGTCTCAGTCCACTGGTGCCCAATGTACGCCGTGAGGTAGCCTGGTGAATACTCAGGTCGTGAGAGTCTCCGTCACCAGCATTTCCAAAGTCAGGGAATACACTTTCAAGCCAGTCTATGAGAGCCCAGCACTCAAGCAGGTCCTGTCACCAGGTGAGTCTGGTGCACACTGTCGGTCCAGCCGGCTCAGCAGTCCACATCGGGGCTGATGACGTTCCCAGTGGTACTGCTGTGGCAGGAACTACCTAACTACCATGTTAGGTGGAGTTAACACCCCACCACAAAATGACCAACAAACAAAGATACAAGTACTATGTAATATAAAAACTTATCCAACAGTCATTTCCTGACAAAACAATCTCCCGGAAAAGGCCACTCTTATTACAACCTCAGGATCTAAGGCCTGTTATCCTGAGTGTAAAGGAGCTTGGAGAAAAGAACATAGTAGAAAATGCTTTGAATTGTATTTCCTTCACAAGCAATTATATATATCTATAGAGTTTTTTTTTTCCCTTCACCAAGTATATTAAAAGGCTTTATACAAATATGTACACTAAAATCAGAGAGAGTAGTATTAGTGCTCCACTTGGAGTCAAGGCAGAACAACGGCGGGACGGCGACACGGAGTATGAAAAACGGGCGAACGCATCTGGTTTTGGTTCATAATGAATGTATTATACCATAATACAAAATATTTTTAAATTTGTACAAAGTTTCTCCACGTTGGTACAGTAAAATAAAAAAGGAGCAACTCTCCCATTCTCATGAAAACCATTTTTAGAAGAAATGACGGTCTGATGAAGGCATACGAAAGGAATAATTTTATACAGTTACCCCCAGTAATATTATTTGTACACATTTTCTTTGTGTTGAATTATAGAAACATTATTTTTTACACCCCCGACAAGACAACTGGAAAAATCTCATATTTATGTTAATTTATTCTACTCTGGGGTGTATATATCATGTTCATATGTTAATAGCGTGTTTATTATATTTTTTTAAAAAAAATCATAGATGGATTAACCCTTTGACGGTTCAACCCCAAATCCTGGGGTGTCTCCTGGTGTCGCAGAATATTCAAAAAAAAAAATTTTTGAAGATAGAATCTTTTCCCGGGTAATGAACAAAAAGTATGAAATTTGATGGAAAACTTCGGTTTGCTTTAGGTATTTAATTCAGGTTTTTGACTTTTGAGCCCTATTTTTTGGAATTTCATTGTTTCAGTCGACCAAACCATATATTTCTTTGAATCCCTTTGTTCTATCGATTGAGTACAAAAACCACAATTTCCGATTTCAACTACCCAATAAAGTGGTCAAAAAATTGATTAGAATTTCATGCAAAATAAAAAAGATGTCAATTTCAAATGGGGTCCAGAAAAACAATGCAGAATTTGGATAAAAAAATTTTTCCGTTCAATCATTTTGGTTTTTATTTCTTTTATTTTTTTTTTTATTCACAAAAAATTGAAGATTTTGTTTTGCAGACTACTAATTATTGTAAAAAATTTAAATAATATCGGGGATTGTAAGACATATAAACAACCAAAACAGTCAAAGGGTTAATGAAAATGTTATATTAACGTAATATACAACATTTAATGTGCCTCAGAGTGATTATTAATGAGTATTATTATTATCATTATTAATAGGCGTTCTTGAGACATAAGACACTCTTACTGATTTTAACCTTTCACTGTCGGTCCCAAACATTACGGCTGCGAGTGTCAGTCCTGTAATATTACACCAAAATTCAGCTCCTTCAAATCTGGTGGGAAAGCTGGTAGGCCTACATGTGAGAGAATTGGTCTGTGTGCTCAATGTGAGCACTATACAAAATCCTGGAGCACGCAGTGTTGATGAGAAAAACTCTGAACGTGTTTTGGTTTTAAACACCGACTTTGCGGTGTATTTTCATATGGTATTTATGGTTGTATTCTCGTTTCTTGGTCTCATTTGATAGAATGGACGATATAGTATAGAAATAGAGACGATCTTGAATGGTTTTCAGAATAATAGTACCTTGAAATTGAGCTCAAAGTAGAGGAAATGTTCGATTTTTGCCGATGTTCAAGAGTAAACAAATCATGCCACACATCCAATACACACCAACTGGTGGGTCTAATATGCTTTCATAAATGCGCTGATATTATTTACACCATTTTTACAGAAATGCAGTAGTCTGCATAACAGTAAATCTTCCATTTTTGAGTGAATAAAAATTCAAAATGGAAAGCGAACATAATATAAGAGGGGCCTGGAGACATGACTAATGAACAGAGAAAATGTTATTTTAGAGCTAGGAATTTTGCATTGTTAATTCTGGACACTATTTTGAAATTGGCCTTACTTGAATTGTGTATGAAATTGGCCAAATTACCAATTTCTGATCACTTTATTGGGTAGTTGAAATCAGTAAATGGGTTCTAGCGAAATAGCTATGAGTTTGGTCGACTGAAACAATGGAATTGGCCGAAAATAGGGCTCAAAGTAGGCAAAATCGGCAATGTAAATATCGCCTAGACCGCTAACTTCGTGAGAGTGTAATTCCGTAAGTTTTCAGCAAATTTCGTACTTTTGGTGTCATTACAATCAGGAAAAGATTATCATTTCATAAGATTTTTTTTTTAATTCTTCAACACTGAGAGCAAGTTTGTGAGCAGGGGTCTCGACAGTGAAAGGGTTAATGTGTACCTTCACACCAGCACAGTATAATTATCAGAGTATATATAAAATATGAAATAACTTTAAAACACTTGAAATTTTGGAAAGTTTCCACACATAATGGAGAGACGCGGAGGTCATGGAGAATGTAAACAAACCGTGTGGGTCGCGGTGACCGCATTAGAAAGTCAGGTGGGGGAGCCGTATAGCGAGTTTTGGTCATAATTTGAAATGTCTATATTAGCAGAATGCCGTAAAGTGGGGCCCTACTGTAGTGTACACCCATTACTTACCTTAAAATATTTGTTGTCTTAATGGTCTTAATATATGGTGCAAGGTGAATAATAATTATTTGTAGAAAGTCAGGTGTGGTAGGTATGGTAGCCCATCTGGCCAACCCACCTGCACATTATACACTAGGCATTTAAAATGCCATAGTGATAAAATGCATATACAGTGGACCCCGAGTAACAAGCAAAATTCATTCCAGAAGCCTTCTCAAGTGCCATTACCGAACGAATTTACTCCCTTAAGAAATAATGTCAAGTAGGTTAGTCCATTTCAGACCTCCAAAAATACACTTACAAAAGCACTTACAATATTATACTTACATAATTGTACAATTTCCGGGGTGTTCGTTACTCGGGGGTCCACTGTACAGTACACTCATTACTTACCTTAAAATATTTGTAGTCTTAATGTAGGGTGAGAGGTGAGTAAACAATATAAAAACGAATTAACGAGAAAGAGAGAATGAGTAAATGAGAGAGGACAGAGCCACAGAATATGTAATCAAACAGATAAATGCAGCTGGTGGGTTGATACATGTTCATTTCCATTTTTGTAAAGCTTATATCATAATCCAAACACTTTACATGTTGGTTCAGTAGAATAAATAAAGAGCATCTCTCCCATTCTCATGTAACTCGCCATTTTTAGAAGGAATGGCGCTCTGAGTGAAGGCATACGAAAGGAATAATTTTATACAGTTACCCCTAGTAATACTATTGTGTACACATTTTCTTTGGTGTTGGACTTGAGAAAATGTTATTCTTTCCAACTCTCCGACAAGACAACTAGAAAAGCATCTCATATTTGTTAATTTATTCTACTGTGAGTGTATTTATCATGTTTATATGTTACGTAGCATGTTTATTATATAATTATTAATATGGCATCTTCGAGACTAATAAGACACTCTTAGTGATTTTAATGTGTACCTGCATGGCAGCACAGTATGTAAGTTTATTTAGGTACAGTTACACATAAGTACAGTGGACCCTTGCTATTCGAACACTCCAAAACTCACCCTCATTCCAGAATGCTGTTCAAGTGGTTACCAAACGAATTTATTCCCATAAGGAATGATGTAAATTAGACTAGTCCATTTCAGACCCCCAAAAATACACTTATAAAAGCACTTACAATAATAAACTTACATAAAAGGGTGAGTTTTGGAGTGTTCGAATAGCGAGGGTCCACTGTATAATTATCAGAGCATATATAAAATATGAAATAACTTTAAAACACTTGAAAGTTTGGAAAGTTTCCGAACATAATGGAGAGTCGTGCTCACGGAGAATGTAAACAAACCAGGTGGGGCACGGTGACCGTATTAGAAGGTCAGGTGGGGGAGCTGTATAGCGAGTTTTGGTCATAATTTGAAATGTCCATATTAGTGGAACGCTGTAAGGCGAAACACCGTAAAGCTGGGGCCCTACTGTAATTAGAAAATTTCATCTTAAAAACAGAGTTAACCTTTTCTCTGTTCTCAAATCATGTCCCCAGTTTCCTATTGGGGGACAACCTACTCTACCTTCCCTGGGAAAATAATGCAGAATTGACCATTTCTCACCACTTTGAGGCCTGTTTCAGTCCACTATTGGTGGCTTGAAATATAACCTTGTAAACCACCCAAGAAAACATCCAAAGTTGTTTTAACCCAAACTCAAGGTCAGATGTTTGTTGTTACTGTCTTTCATCGTGTGGGGCAGGATTTTTTATATTGTGCATGCCCACTGCACAGATATGCTCACAGCATATTTGAGGGCACACATTGAACTATGTAAGCACCACTGGGCCCAATCACTTAGATGTACATGAGCAACAGTCTAAGGGTTAAATATATGGTATCACAGAAACCCCTAGGTAGTAGGTTGGTAGACAGCAGTCGCCCAGGGAGGTACTACCGTCCTTCCAAGTGAGTGTAAAATGAAAGCCTGTAATTGTTTTACATGATGGTAGGATTGCTGGTGTCTTTTTTCTGTCTCTTAAACATGCAAGATTTCAGGTACGTCTTGGTACATCTACTTACACTTAGGTCACCCTACACATGCATGTACAAGCATATATATACACACTCCTCTGGGTTTTCTTCTATTTTCTTACTAGTTCTTGTTTATTTCCTCTTATCTCCATGGGAAGTGGAACAGAATTCTTCCTCCAACATCGTGTCGTAAGAGGGGGCTAAAATGCCGGAGCGGGGCTAGTAACCTCTTCTCCTGTATACATTACTAAAGTTAAAAAGAAACTTTTGTTTTTCTTTTTGGGTCACCCTGCCTCGGTGGGATACGGCCGGTTTGTTGAAAGAAGAAGATCACAGAAACCTAGTTGCATTGGTTTTTTTGTTTCAGTCAGGATGTGTGGCATCATCATTTGTAAGTTTTTACTGTACTTTATTTCATTCTAACTTAATACATAACCAATAAAATT
>WNWK01054285.1:0-11603 GCA_009830355.1 Cherax destructor
TCGGGGAAAAAATTATAAAAAGGAGAGGAGGGGCAAGTAGAACAAAACAAGCTTATTAACAAAAGCAACAGTTCAGGATTCCCCGGGGCTTGCTGTCTACCAACCCCTTTTCCACGGGGGGAGTCCCCCCCGGGGGGGTTGCTGCTCCCAAACCCACTACCACAGGACGGTAGTACCTCCCAGCGTTTTTAGTCTCCCCCCCTACTACCACAGGGGCGGAAACCCCCTCGGGGTTTGGTCCCAAAACCCCCCCCACAGGGCGGTAGAAAGGGAAGGGGCCCAAAACCCAAATAGGAAGGAGAACACTTAGCCACCTTTGGGGGGCCATAAAAACCCAAAAAGGGGGGGACAATTGGTTTTTAAACCCGGGGGAAATTTTATCAGGGGGGAAAAAGGGCACCAGGGGATAAGGGACTGGGTGGGGAAAAAAAGGCCCAAAAGGCAGGTGTGGGAAAAACATTAAAAAAAAGGGAAGGGGGAAAAACGGAACCCCAAAATTTACACCCCCGGTGGTTCCCCACGGGGGAAACCAGACAGTTTGGGGTTAGACCAGAGTCTTTTAAAGGGGTGCCGGGCGGCACTTATGTCCCGGGCCCCCCCGGGGGGGGGCGGGGTGAACTTGATTGACTTATCGTCACCTTTTTCGGGGGGGGGTGTGGTTTTTTTTCCTCAAGTTCCACAGGGAAGTGAGTTTTAGGGGGTTTTAAAATTCCCCGGATCGGGCCCCCGGGTTCAGGGGGTCCCAAACCCCAAATTTCCCCCCCCAAGGGGTTTTTTTGGGCCCCCAAATTTTTTGGGCTGGGGGGGTCCCACGGGGGGGCCCCCAATCCCTTTCCCGGTCCCCCTGGGTTTTTTTTGGCCCCTAATTTGGTCTGGGGGGGCCCGGGGGGCCCCCCCTTTTCCCGGTCCCCCGGGGGTTTCCACTGAATTTGGTCTGGGGGGCCCCGGGGGCCCCAAACCCCTTTCCCCCTCCCCTTGGGTTTTTTTTGGGGCCCTGGGGAAATTTTGGCCCGGGGGCCCCACGGGGCCTCGCCTTCCCGGTCCCCCCGGGGGGTTTTTTTTGGGCCCCCAAATTGGTTTGGGGGGGGAGGGGGGGCCCCAACTCTTCCATCCCCCCGGGGGTTTTTTTTTTACCCCGGGAAATTGGGGGGGGGGCCAGGGGGGGCCCCCAAATTTTCCCGGGCCCCTTGGGGGTTTTTTTTCCCCGAATTTGGTCTGGGGGTTTTCGGGGGCCCAAAATTTCCTGGTCCCCCGGTTTTTTTTGCCCCTAATTTTGGGCTGGGGGGGCCTAAGGGGCCTCAATTTTTTGGTCCCCCCCGGGGGGTTTTTTGGACTGAATTTGGTCTGGGGGGGCCAACGGGGGGGGCCCAAACCCCTTTCCCCCTCCCCCCCCGGGGGTTTTTTCCCCAATTTTGGGCTGGGGGGTCCAGGGGTCAACCCTTTTCCCCCTCCCCCCGGGGGGTTTTTTGGGGCCCCCTTTTTTCTGGGGGGGGCCGGGGGGCCCCCAACCTTTTCCAGTCCCCCCGGGGGGGGTTTTGGGGGCCCTGAATTTTTGGTCCCGGGGTCCCGGGGGGCCCCCCAACTTCCTGGTCCCCCTGGAATTTGGTCTGGGGTCCAACAGGGGGCCCAAACCCCCCTTTCCCCCGGGGGTTTGGGCCACCAATTTGGTCTGGGGGGGGGTGGGGCCTGAACTCTTCCTTCCCCCCGGGGGGTTTTTGCCACCAAATTTGGTCTGGGGGTCCCCCGGGGCCCAACCTTCCCCGGTCCCCCCGGGTTTTTTTTTTCCACGAATTTGGTCTGGGGCCCAAAGGGGGGGCCCCAACCCCTTTTCCCCCTCCCCCCGGGGGGGTTTTTGGGCCCCCAATTTTTGGGGGGAGGGGGGCCCACGGGGGCCCCAATTTGCTGGCCCCGAGGGGAAGGGGCCCCAATTTGGGGCTGGGGGTCCAAAGGGGGCCCCCAAACCCCTTTTCCCCCTCCCCCTGGGGGTTTTTTCCCCCGTTTTTGGGGGGGGGGCCCACGGGGGCCCCCAAATTTCCTGGGCCCCAGGGGGGGGTTTTGGGGTTCTCGAATTTTTGGGGGGGTGGGGTTACGAGGGGGCCCCCAAATTTTCCCCGGTCCCCCGGGGTTTTTTTTTGGGGCCCCCTTTAATTTGGGCTTGGGGGGTTTAAAAGGGGTTTAACTCTTCCTGGTCCCCCCGGGGGTTTTTTTGGGGCTGAATTTGGTCTGGGGGGTCCCCCGGGGGCCCCAACCTTCCTGGTCCCCCCCCGGGTTTTTTTTTTTTGGGGCTAATTTTTGGGGGATGGGGTCCCACGGGGCCCCCCCAAATCTTCCTGGTCTCCCCAGGGGGTTTTTTGGGGCCCCTTTTATCTGGGGGGGCCCGGGGCCCAACTCTTCCTGGTCCTCCTGGGGGATTTTGGGCCCCTTTAAATTTTTGGCTGGGGGGGAATGGGGGGTTAATCTTCCTGGGCCCCCTGGGGGGCCCCAATTTGGTCTGGGGCAAGGGGGGGTAACCCTTTCCCGGTTTTGGTTTTTTTTTCCCCTTGAAATTTTTGGGGGGGGGCCAACGGGGCCCCAACCCTTTCCCGGTCCCCCCCGGGTTTTTTTTTTTCCCCGAATTTGGGCAGGGGGTCCCCGGGGCCCCTAACTCTTCCTGGGCCCCCGGTTTTTTTTTTTTTTTCCCCAAAATTTTTGGGCTGGGGGGGCCTTCGGGGCCCAACTCCCTTCCCCGGTCCCCCTGGGTTTTTTGGCCCCCCTTTTTTTGGGGGGGCCCCCGGGGCCCAACCTTTTCCCGGGCCCCCTTTGGGTTTTTTTTTAAATCAATTTTGGGCTGGGGGGGAAAGGGGCCCCCAAACCCCCCTAGTCCCCCCGTGGTTTTTTGGGGCCCCCAATTTGCTGGGGGGCCTAAGGGGCCCCAAATTTTTTTCCCCCGGGTTTTTTTGGGGCCCCCAATTTTGGTCTGGGGGGTCCCAGGGGGCCCCCAAAAATTTTTCCCCCCCCCCCGGGGGGTTTTTGGGCCCCCCAATTTTGGGCTGGGGGCCGCGGGGGGGCCCCAACTTTTCCTTTCCCCCCGGGGGGGGGTTTTTCCCCCGTTTTTGGGCTGGGGGGGCCCTAAGGGGTTTTAACTCTTCCCGGTCCCA
The DNA here is from genome assembly GCA_009830355.1 of Cherax destructor. Classification (NCBI taxonomy): domain Eukaryota; kingdom Metazoa; phylum Arthropoda; class Malacostraca; order Decapoda; family Parastacidae; genus Cherax; species Cherax destructor. Next base: position 3,138 of record WNWK01054285.1, read on the forward strand.
CTGGGGGGTTTCGCCCAATTTGGTCTGGGGGGGGCCCGGGGGGTTTAACCCTTTTCCCGGGGGCCCTGGGGTTTTTTTAACCTTTAATTTTGGGCTGGGGGGTTTTTGGGGGGCCCCCAAATTTTCCCCGGGCCCCCGGGGTTTTTTTTGGGGCCCCCTTTTAATTTGGGCTGGGGGTCCAACCCCCAATGTTTCCCGGTCCCCCGGTTTTTTTGGCCATAATTTGGTCTGGGGGGCCCCCCGGGGGCCTCAACCCTTTCCCGGTCCCCCCGGGGGGTTTTTGGGGCCCCCGAATTTGGTCTGGGGGCCCCACGGGGGCCCCCAAATCTTTTCCCCCTCCCCCTGGGTTTTTTTCCCAAATTTTTGGTCTGGGGGTTCAATTTAAATTTCCTGGGCCCCCGGGGGTTTTTTTGGGCCCCCAATTTTGTCTGGGGGCTAGGGGCCTAACCTTTTTCCCCCTCCCCCCCGGGGGGGTTTTCCCACTTTTTCTGGAAAATCCCCGGGGAAATCTTTCCCCCTCCCCCCCCGGGGGTTTTTTTGGCCATGAATTTTTTCTGGGGTTTCCACGGGGGGCCCCAACCCTTTTCCCCCTGACCCTGGGGGGGTTTTTTCCCGAATTTGGGTTTGGGGGGCCAAGGGGCCCAATTTCCTGGTCCCCCCGGGGGTTTTGGGTTTTAAATTTTGGGCTGGGGGGCTTTGGGGCCTCAATTTCCTGGGCCCCCCGGGTGGGGGGGTTTAACCCCTGGGAAATTTTGGGCTGGGGGGCCTAGGGGGCCCCCAACCTTCCTGGTCCCCCGGGGGGTTTTTGGGCCCCCCAAATTTTTTCTGGAGGGGCCCGGGGCCCAACCTTCCTGGGCCCTTTTTGGGGGGGTTTTTTTTTATAATTTTGGGGGGGGGGCCAGGGGCCTTTTAATTTTTTTTGGGCCCCTGGGGGGGTTTTTGGCCCCGAATTTTGGGCTGGGGTTTAAGGCCCTTTAATCCCTTTCCCGGTCCCCCGGCGGGTTTTTTTTGGGCCCCCGGGAAATTTTGGGCTGGGGGGGGCCAAGGGGGGGCCCCAAACCCTTTCCCGGCCCCCCGGGGGTTTTTGCCTCGAATTTGGTTGGAAAGCCCGGGGGCCTGGGTCTTTTTTTTCCCTTTTTTTTTTTTTTTTTTGGCCCCTTTTAATTTTTGGGGGGGGGGGCCAAAGGGGGGCCCCAATCCCTTCCCGGGGCCCCCCCGGGGGGTTTTTTGGGCCTAATTTGGTCTGGGGGCCCAGGGGCCCCAACCCCTTTCCCGGGCCCCCCCGGGGGGGGGTTTTTCCCCCAAAAAGGGCTGGGGGGGCCCCCCAACCCTTTCCCGGCCCCCCGGGGGGTTTTTAAAAAATTTTGGGGGGGGGGGCCTACGGGGCCTCAACTCCCTTCCCGGGTTTCCCCGGGGGGTTTTTTCAACCCAATTTTGGGCTGGGGGTCCCCCCGGGGGCCTAATTTTCCTGGTCCCCCTTGGGGGGGGTTTTGGCCCTTTTCCCAATTTTGGGCTGGGGGGGGCCAAAGGGGGGCCCAACTTTTTCCTGGTCCCCTTGGAATTTGGCTTTCAACGTTTTTTACTCACTTTTAAGGCTGGGCTTCAACGTTTTTTTGACTCCCGTCTTTAAGGCAGCTCTTCAAGTTTTTTATACCGCTTTTTGGGGCTCTTCAACGTTTTTTGACTCACCGTCTTTAAGGCGGCTCTTCAACGTTCTTTGGCTCACCGTCTTTAAGGCTGGCTCTTCAACGTTCTTTGACTCACCTTTTTTTAAGGCTGGCTCTTCAACGTTCCTTGACTCGCCGTCTTTAAGGCTGGCTCTTCAACGTTCCTTGACTCACCATCTTTAAGGCTGGCTCTTCAACGTTCCTTGACTCGCCGTCTTTAAGGCTGGCTCTTCAACGTTCCTTGACTCACCATCTTTAAGGCTGGCTCTTCAACGTTCCTTGACTCACGTCTTTAAGGCTGGTCTTCAACGTTCTTTGACTCGCCGTCTTTAAGGCTGGCTCTTAAACGTTCCTTGACTCGCCGTCTTTAAAGGCTGGCTCTTCAACGTTCTTTACTCACGTCTTTAAGGCTGGCTCTTAAACGTTCCTTGACTCGCCGTCTTTAAGGCTGGCTCTTCACGTTCTTTGACTCACCGTCTTTAAGGCTGGCTCTTCAACGTTCATTGACTCGCCGTCTTTAAGGCTGGCTCTTCAACTTTCCCTTTGACTCACCGTCTTTAAGGCTGGCTCTTCAACGTTCCTTGACTCGTGCTCTGGGACTTACCGTAGATATGCAGGTGGGGAATACGGATTGCATTTATTGACAGTCATGGAAGATCAGGGATAGTGTTTGATTTATGTACTGGCTGAAGATTTGTTGAGATTTGTTGTGTTGCATCTACTGTTAGAAAGTTTTTTTTGCATCTACTTGTAGATTTGTTATGTTCAACTAGTGGTAGATTTGTTGTGCTGCATCTATAGGTGGAAGATTTGTGTTGCATCTACTAGAACGAATTTAGTTTAGCTCCATGGAACTGAATTCTTCTCCCGGCTGAGGGCGACCACCTCAAATACAACATTACTACAGCTCCCCTTTGTATTTGACTGAAGAAGCCTACTGTGTAGGTGAAATGTTTCATCAATAAGAAACCCAACTGTTGCACATGTGTCTTAATCTTCAGTTGTCTGTATTTTATACGATTTTCAACAATATAAAAGAAGACACTGCAGGGGGCCTATAGGCCTATGCTAGGCAAGTTCTAAAGATGCATCGAAAATAGTATTTTCCCTCACATTTCATGCAAACTTCCATTACATTGCTCCCGACCCCAAAATAAATATTAAAGAACTCCCAAAAAAATATTAAAAACCCTATGAACCATGCTGCAGGAGACCTACTAAACCCAGCCAGGAGCCCTACTGTACCATACTGAGACCCCCTTAAGATATTTAGTTTTTTCATGCCACCCCCACATTTTTTGTTTTTCTTCTGTTTTGTATAGAAACCTCCCCCTGAAAGATACAGACATCGTCAGTTCAGCCTAGATTCTCCACCCCACGTCAAGTTGTGAACCCCCCCCTTTTTCCTTTCCCCCCTTTCCCTCCCCCACCCCTTCCCCCCTTCCCCTCTTACACCCCTTTTTCCCCTTCCCCCACCCCTTCCTCCCTTCCCCCCTTTCCCTTCCTCCTTCCTCTTACCCTTCCTCTTTCCCCCTTTAACCTGTCCTTCCCCTCTCTGCCCCCAGAAATGATGTTTCAGACGTATATAAAGACATGAGGAAGAACTTAAAAAGGATGAATGTTTTAGAGAGACGGATGATTACGGGAAAAATATAAAAGGGGGAAAAAAAGAAAAAGGAGGAGAGAAGGGGGAAAAGGGGGAGAAAAGGAAAAAAGCTATCAATACTGCTCTGTTCTTCAAAATGTTGGTTAAATCTGGCCCATGTCTATGACTTTTTTTCCCCCTTAAATTAATTTATATCGCGGGGGTCAATTTTTGACCGTGGTTTGACCCCCGGCTTTTCTTCACCAAAACCAGGTGGTGGAAAGCCTTCCACAATGAGGTGGGGTTCGTTTCCCGGGGCGAAGGTTGGAACATCGGATTTTTTCCCTTGCACCTTTTTTTATGTTCACCCATCAGTAAAAGGGGACCGGGGTGTTAGGGGACGGGTGGGGTGGCACCCGGGGGAAAAAGATTGAGGCCCACAATGGAAATAAGACAGACAGTCCTCGATGACGCACTGCTTTCTTGGGTTATCCTGGGTGGCTAACCCCCCGTGGGAAAAAATGAAGAAAATCTTATCTTATCTATACACAGATGTTTCACATGTTCTTAATTCCATCTTGTTGGTATTGTATCCATTCTTGTACTAAAGATAATATTTTTATTATTATTATTATTATTATTATTATTATTATTATTACTATTATTATTATTATATTATTATTATTATTATTATTATTATTATTATTATTATTATTATTATTATTATACAATGGGGAAAATATAGGAAGAAATGGGGGGGATGGGGAGAGGGATTGTTAATGGAGGGTTGGGGGGGTGGGGGGGAACCCTCCTTTCCATCGCCTCCCTATGGAGGCGATAATGACCCCGTAGCAGAGGGGAGAGGGTTTTCCCCCTCCCATAAAATCTCCCCCCTTTCCACACCCCCCCCCCTTTCTTGGTGGAGGGGGAAAATATATATATATATATATATATATATAATATGGGGTACCAGAAAATCTTCATTACTGCAAACCATCACTCCCCAAAAATATCACCCCGGCGGTATGTCAGGTGGCACCCCCCCTGGCAGATTGCGAAATCCGAAGAGTGCCACCTAAAAATATTTTAACATGGTGTTTGGGAAATGCAGGGGGCCCGTATGGGGTTTGGTGATATGTAAGGTGGTGGGGCAGCGGACCATGTCTCGTCCCCAGTGGGTAGCTGGGGATCACTGTTACTACTCACTCATCAGCTGGGGACGATGGTATTGGATGATTCGGCATCTCGTTTTAAATGGATTCAGATTTATATTTCTATTAAAAAGATTACAATGTGTGGTTTACATATTATAAAGTAGGGATGTACCCCGGATGTGAAAAATTTAGATACCCGGTATGCGGATGTGTATCGGATGTTTTACTTATTTTGCGGATGCGGATGGGATATCCCTTCAGTAAAAGTCCAGGATTTATATTACAGTTTTTATACATCATTAAAAAAAGGCCTCACCTAGATTACGAAAAAAGTTCTCAGATGCTCCTAGGGAAAAATGGACATAAATTCGTTGAAAACATTCAGAAAAAGAATGACTAAATTAATACATAGCATTAGAAATCTTCCTTACGAAGAAAGATTAAACCCCCAAAAAAAATTACATTCACTTGTAAGACGTAGAATGGGGGAGACATGATCGAGGGTATACAAGGGGAAAAGGGGGGGTTTATTAAAAAAGGGGATATAAATAAGGTTTTGGGGGATATCTCTCCAAAAAAGCAATAATGGATTCAAGTTAAAAAAGTTTAGATTTAGAAAGGATGGGGGAAAAAGTATTGGTTTAAAATAGGGTGGTTGATGAGGGGAAAAGGTCTGCCTAGTAGGGTTATTAGGCTAGGACCTTGGGTAGTTTCAAATTTGGGTTGGATAAATTCATGAGTGAGGGGTTGGATTTGGGGGGGCCCCCGGCATGGTGGGAAAATTTTTCCCGGGGCTTTTTTTTTGGGGTAGCATTAAAAATTGGGTTGAGCAAATATTCTGTTAGTGGGACGGATTGTGAAGGACCTGCCTTTTGGGGCCCCCGGGGGGGCCCCTCCATTTTTCCCCTCCAGCTTATGTTCTTATAGCTCTCTTCAGCCCCAGTCCACAGATGATAAGTGTTCTCAAGTCCATTGTAATCTGCTCCCCCAAAAATTGGGAACCGTTACTGAGTTACCCCCTCCTATGAAACTTTTTTTCCCCAATCCCAAAAGGTTGATTTGTTTCGCTTGCCCCGGGTTTTCCCTCAAAAATTTTTCTAAATTATTAAAAAGGGGGTTTTCCCTTGTTTCCCAGAACAAATAAAACAGATTATTTCCCCTTGTAGGTTCTGTCACAAATTTTTTTTAAAAAACAATCTTGAACTACTTCAAAGAAATCTTAATTCAAAATTCCCAGTAAAAAAAATTCCAATCAATTTGACTAAAGTTGAAGTCCCCCAGAATAACTACGTTATCGTGCATTGGGGATTAAAAATTTCCCCCATAGTAGCCCCCCTTGGTCCCTATCTAAGTTTGGGGACGGTATATCACACCAAAAATCAATTTTCATGCCCCTCTGAAAATTCTATCCAGACAAAACTCTGTATGTTTAATTCAGACTTTATCCCCCTTTTTTTGCAACAATTTAAATGATCACGGACATAAATGCCACCCCCCCCTTTTCCCCATACTTCTGTCTACTTGGAACAATTTAAAACCCTAAATTTTGACATTCGGCAGGCAAGTCCCGATTTTCATATTAAACCATTCTCAGTTATTGCCCCAAAAAATCAATTATTAACCCCCCTTCCCCAATCTCAACTCGCCCCTCTTATTCCTAGCACTACATTTTTGGTGAAAATAAAAATGGGGGAACCCCCCCTTTCCCCTTTTCCCTTCCCTCATCTCTGATTTTCCATATACCTATTCTGTCCTTGTCATCTAGTGTCACTGTTTCCCCCCATCCACCTTATTCTGCCTTTTTACTAGTTCTCCTACAACATAATATTACTAAAAAGGGGGGTTTTCTTTTTCCCCCCAAACCCCCCCCCACTAACTATTTCTAGTTTAAAAAATAACCCCCCTCCAAGGTTGCCAAAAAATTTTGGGGAAAAAACCACTGTGTGGGGGAAAAAATTTTTCCCCCAAAAAAAAAAATACCCAAGTGTTGCATATGTGTCTAATTTATAACTTGTCAGTTCTCTGAACCATTCCTCCCATCCTGTCTGACACAGCAACGGGATCCCGATACAAACGAATTCTTCTACCTTGTCCCCAACCCTTTTTGGGGGGGAAAACCTTGGGGAAAAATGGATGGATACTGTATTGGGGCCCCCCTCCCCTTACCTCTTTTTGATTACAGCATATAAACCACCTCTACGGCCTTGTCTCCCCTTCTAAAAAGAGATGGGGGGGAACACATCGACTCCGGGGGCCCGGGGGGGGACAACCTCAAACTCCTCCTCTCCTTTTTCCTTTCTCTTTTTATAAGAACATAAGAACATAAGAAAAGGAGGGGGAAAAATGCAGCGAGGGGCCCCCTTTGGGCCCCTACTAGGCAGGTCCTTCACAATCCTCCCACCCCAACAGAATATTTGCTCAACCCAATCTTCAATGCTACCCAAAAAAAAAGCTTTTTAATTCTACCCTAAAAACCGGGGGGGTCAAAAAACCAAAACCCCCCCCACTCCTTTTTTTTATCAACCCCCAAATTTTAAACTACCCAAGGTCCTGCTTCAATAACCCTACTAGGCAGACTGTTCCCCTCATCAACTACCCTATTTCCCCAAACCCCAAAAATTTCCTATATCCTTTTTTAAAAAAAAACTTATCTAACTTGAATCCTTTTCGGGTTCTCTCTTGGAAAAGGAAAAACCCCAAGACCTTATTTATATCCCTTTTTTCCCCCCTTTTTTCCCCCTTCCTCCTCGTCATGTCTCCCCCCATTCGTCTTAAAATGAATGTAATTTTTGGGTTTTCAATCTTTTTTTTTTAAGGAAAAAATTTTTTGCAAAAAATTTTTAAATTTTTTAAATTTTTTTTTTAATGTTTTCTAACAATTTTGGGCCATTCTGTAATATGGGGACCAGGGCAGGCTGCTAAACTGGTGAACCTTTCCTAAAGATTATAAAACTAATACCCTCTGGACTTTTTTGGTTCCCAACCCCTTTTGATTAAAAAAACCCGTAATCTTTTGCCTTATTAAAAAGCTTAGGCTTTTTTTTCTTGGTTTAAAGGGGTTGCTGCTTACCATCACCCCCAAGTCCTTCTAAAAAAGTTTAAGGTTCACCCTTATTTAACAAAAATGTTGGGGGTTTTTGGGCCTCCCGGAAAATTTAACCCGCATTTATCTACATTGAACTGCATCTCCCCTTTTCTGACCACGAATTAAGTTTTCTAAATCTTCCTGAAGTTCTATGACATCTATGTTTGAATCAATTATCCTACCTATCTTTTTTAAATTTGCTCATATCACTAGTAATTCCCTCATCAAAATCATTGATATATATTATAAAAAACAATGGGCCTAAAACCCATCCCCTTGGGAAAACCACTTGTTACAAGTCCCCCTTGGTTGCCCCCTTTTTGCCCCCTCTGCTTCCTATTGGTGAGATTCGATCCATGACAGCACTTTTCCCCAATGCCATGGCTGCCCCTTTCTTTAACAGTCTCTGGTCGGGACTCTATCAAAAACCTTACTAAAAATCTAAATAAAAAATTCAATTCTTTATCGTGATCAACAGCCTCAAAAAACTTTACTGAAGAAGGTTAATAAATTAATGGCAGGAAGGGCCCCCCGTGAATCCATGCTGGGTATCATTAATAAAATTTGGGTTTTCTAGATGGCTTCTAATAATATCAGCTATAATTGACTCTAGTAATTTGCCCACAATTGAGGTCAGGCTTATTGGGCGGGAGTTAGACGGTGTGTTGTCCCCCCGCTTTAAAAAAAGGAATTAAATTTGCCATCTTCCATATCAGACCTCCCCGTTTGGGGATAAATTAAAAAAGTTGATTTGGGTTCGGGGTTTCCCTTTGACCTTAAGAACCCTTGCGCTCATCAGGACCCACGATTTTTTTTTTTCAGTCGGGCCCGCTGTTTCTTTATTTGCTAGTATGTGATATTACAAATTTATCTTCTTCTGGGCCTCTGTAAAAAATTTAAATTTCTGGGATATTATTAATGTCTTCTGTGTGAAAACCAAAAAGGGAAAAAATTATTAAAAAAAGAGCCATATCA
>WNWK01054286.1:0-11603 GCA_009830355.1 Cherax destructor
ATCCCCCTATATGGGTTCTATCAAATGTTCTATCCCGGTCTATCACTGTCTATCCCGGGCTATCACTGGTCTATAATCGTCTATCACTGGTCTATATCATCGTCTTCACTGGCTATCACTGGGCTATCACTCGTCTATCACTGGTCTATCACTGTCTTCACTGGTCTCCACTGTCTATCACTGGTCTATCATGGTCATCACTGGGCTATCCCCCTCTTCACTGTCTATCACTGGTCTATCACGGGTCTATCACTCGTCTATCACTGGTCTCTCATCGTCTATCACTGGTCTTCACTGTCTATCACTGGTCTATGGGGGCATACTGTCTATCACTGGTTCTCACTCGTCTATCACTGGTCTTCCTGGTCATCACTGGTCTATCACTCGTCTATCACTCGTCTTCCCCTGGTCTCTCACTGGTCTATCACTGGTCTATCACTGTCTTCACTGGTCTATCACTCGTCTATCACTGGTCTATCACTCGTCTATCACTGGTCTATCACTCGTCTATCACTGGTCTATCACTCGTCTATCACTGGTCTTCACTGTCTATCACTGGTCTATCACTGGTCTTCACTGTCTATCACTGGTCTATCACTCGTCCTATCATCTGGTTATCACTGTCTATCACTGGTTTTCACTGGTCTATCACTGTCTTCTCACTGCTATCACTGGTTTCACTTCTATACTGGTCTATCACTGTCTTCACTGGTCTATCACTCGAGGTTCATCACTCGTCTATCACTGTCTATCACTGTCTATCACTGGTCTTCACTGTCTATACTGGTCTTCCTCTTCATCACTGGTCTTCACTGGTCTATCACTGGTCTATCACTGTCTTCCTGTTCTCACTCGTCTTCACTGTTTCACTGTCTATCACTGTCTATCACTGGTCTATCACTGGTCTATCACTGGTCTATCACTCGTCTATCACTGGTCTATCACTCGGGCTATCACTGGTCTATCACTGGTCTATCACTGGTCTATCACTCGGGCTATCACTGGTCTATCACTCGTCTATCACTGGTCTCTCACTGGTCTATCACTGGTCTTCACTGGTCTATCACTCGTCTATCACTGGTTATCACTCGGTCTATCACTGGTCTATCACTGGTCTATCACTCAGTCTATCACTGGTCTATCACTGGTCTATCACTCGTCTATCACTGGTCTATCACTGGTCTATCACTGGTCTATCACTGGTCTATCACTGGTCTATCACTCGTCTATCACTCGTCTATCACTCGTCTATCACTGGTCTATCACTGGCTATCACTGGTCTATCACTGGTCTATCACTCGTCTATCACTGGTCTATCACTGGTCTATCACTGGTCTATCACTGGTCTATCACTGGTCTCTCACTCGTCTATCACTGGTCTATCACTGGTCTATCACTGGTCTATCACTGGTCTATCATGCTATCTGGGCTATCACTCGGTCTATCACTCGTCTATCACTCGTTTTTATCACTCGGGCTATCACTGGTCTATCACTCGTCTATCACTCGTCTATCACTGGTCTCTCACTCGTCTATCACTGGTCTATCACTGGTCTATCACTGGTCTATCACTGGTCTATCACTGGTCTATCACTGGTCTATCACTGGTCTATCACTGGTCTATCACTGGTCTATCACTCGTCTATCACTGGTCTATCACTCGTCTATCACTGGTCTATCACTCGTCTATCACTGGTCTATCACTCGTCTATCACTGGTCTATCACTCGTCTATCACTGGTCTATCACTCGTCTATCACTGGTCTATCACTGGTCTATCACTGGTCTATCACTGGTCTATCACTGGTCTATCACTGGTCTATCACTGGTCTATCACTGGTCTATCCCCGTCTTCACTGTCTATCACTGGTCTATACTCGTCTATCACTGGTCTATCATTCAAGTCTATACTGGTCTTCACTGGTCTATCACTGGTTATCAGCCTGTCTTCATGTTCACTGTCTATCACTGGTCTATCACTGGTCTATCACTCGTCTATCACTGGTCTATCACTGTCTATCACTGGTCTATCACTGGTCTATCACTGGTCTATCACTGGTCTTATGTTCACTCGTCTATCACTGGTCTTCACTGTCTATCACTGGTCATCACTGGTCTATCACTGGTCTATCACTGTCTATCACTCGTCTATCACTGGTCTTCACTCGTCTATCACTGGTCTATCACTGGTCTATCACTGTTATCACTGGTTATTCACTGGTCTTCACTGTCTATCACTGGTCTCTACTCGTCTATCAGGTTATCACTCGTCTATCACTGGTCTCTCACTCGTCTATCACTGGTCTATCACTGGTCTATCACTGGTCTATCACTGGTCTATCACTGGTCTCTCACTCGTCTTCACTCGTCTATACTGGTCTATACTGTCTTCACTGTCTATCACTGGTCTATCACTGGTCTCTCACTCGTCTATCACTCGTCTATCACTGGTCTATCACTGGTCTCTCACTGGTCTATCACTGGTCTATCACTGGTCTATCACTGGTCTATCACTGGTCTATCACTGGTCTATCACTGGTCTATCACTGGTCTATCACTGGTCTATCACTGGTCTATCACTGGTCTCTCACTGGTCTATCACTGGTCTATCACTGGTCTATCACTGGTCTATCACTGGTCTATCACTGGTCTATCACTGGTCTATCACTGTCTATCACTGGTCTATCACTGTCTATCACTGGTCTTCACTGTCTATCACTGTCTATCACTGTCTATCACTGGTCTATCACTGTCTATCACTGTCTTCAGCTCTGTCTATCACTGGTCTTACTGTTATCACTGTTTCACTGGTCTATCACTGGTCTATCACGTCTATCACTGGTCTATCACTCGTCTATCACTGTCTCTCACTCTATCACTGGTCTATCACTGGTCTATCACTCGTCTTCCTGTTCTACTCTTATCACTGGTCATCACTCGTCTATCACTGGTCTATCCCCTTGTTCTCCGACTGTCGCTAATCTGTTGTAATAGTGTTTAATGAGTGGAAGCTGGACACGTGTGTGTGTGTGTGTGTGTGTGTGTGTGTGTGTGTGTGTTTTGTGTGTGTATATGTTTGTGTGTGTGTGTGTTGTGTGTGTCTACCTAGTTGTTGTTGCAGGGTCAGTCAAGCCTGGCCCCGCCTCTTCACTGGTCTTACTGGTCCAGCTCCTGCTTTATGAGCTTTATCATACTTTCCCTTTAAGCTATGTATGGAACTCCTCACTCATCGCTTCCCAAGCTATTCCACTTCCCGACCACTCTATGACTGAAGAAATACTTCCTAACATCCCTGTGATTCATTTGAGTCTTCAACTTCCAACTGTGTCCCTTGTTGCTGTGTCCCATCTCTGGAACATTCTGTCTCTGTCCACCTTGTCTATTCCTCTCAGTATCTTATATGTCGTTATCATGTCCCCCTTCTCTCCTGTCCTCCAGTGTCGTCAGGTCGATTTCCTTAACCTCTCCTCGTAGGGCATACCCTTACCTCCGGGACTAGTCTTGTTGCAAACCTTTGCACTTTCTCTAGCTTCTTTACGTGCTTGGCTAGATGTGGGTTCCAAACTGGTGCTGCATACTCCAGTATGGGCCTAACGTACACAGTGTACAGGGTCCTGAAGATTCTTTATTAAGATGTCGGAATGCTGTTCTTAGGTTAGCTAGGCGCCCATATGCTGCAGCAGTTATTTGGTTGATGTGCGCCTCAGGAGATGTGCCTGGTGTTATACTCACCCCAAGATCTTTTCCTTGATTGAGGTTTGTAGTCTCTGGCCCCTAGACTGTACTCCGTCTGCGGTCTTCTTTGCCCTTCCCAATCTTCATGACTTTGCACTTGGTGGGGTTGAACTCCAGGAGCCAATTGCTGGACCAGGCTTGCAGCCTGTCCAGATCCCTTTGTAGTTCTGCCTGGTCCTCGTCCGATTGAATTCTTCTCATCAACTTCACATCATCTGCAAACAGGGACACTTCGGAGTCTATTCCTTCCGTCATGTCGTTCACAAATACCAGAAACAGCACCGGTCCTAGGACTGACCCTGTGGAACCCCACTCGTCACCGGCGCCCACTCTGACACCTCGCCACTACCATGACTCGCTGCTGTCTTCCTGACAGGTATTCCCTGATCCATTGTAGTGCCTTCCCTGTTATCCCTGCCTGGTCCTCCAGCTTCTGCACTAATCTCTTGTGTGGAACTTGTCAAACGCCTTCTACAGTCCAGGAATATGCAATCTACCCACCCTCTCTCTCTTGTCTTACTGCTGTCACCCTGTCGTAGAACTCCAGTAGGTTTGTGACACAGGATTTCCGTCCCTGAAACCGTGTTGGCCGTCGTTGATAAGCTCATTCCTTTCTAGGTGCTCCACCACTCTTCTCCTGATAATCTTCTCCATGACCTTGCATACTATACATGTCAGTGACACTGGTCTGTAGTTTAGTGCTACGTTCCTGTCTCCTTTTTTAAAGATTGGAACTACATTTGCTGTCTTCCATACCTCAGGTAGTTGCCCTGTTCCGATAGACGTGTTGAAGATTGTTGTTAGGGGTACACATAGCTCCTCTGCTCCTCTCTAGGACCCATGGAGAAATGTTATCCGGCCCATCGCCTTTGAGGTATCCAGCTCGCTTAGTAGCCTCTTCACTTCCTCCTCAGTTGTGTGTATTGTGTCCAGCACTTGATGGTGTACCCTACCTCTCCTCCTTTCTGGAGGCCCTTCTATCTCCTCTGTGAACACCTCTTTGAATCTCATGTTGAGCTCCTCACAACTTCGCGGTCATTTCTTGTGACCTCCCTCCTTCCTTCCTCAGCCTGATCACCTGGTCCTTGACTGTTGTCTCTCCTGATGTGACTGTACAACAGCTTCGGGTCAGATTTGGCTTTCGCTGCTATGTCATTCTCATACTGTCGTTGGGCCTCCCTTCTTACCTGTGCATATTCGTTTCTGGCTCTATGACTGCTCTCCTTATTTTCCTGGGTTCTTTGCCTTCTATACTTCTTCCATTCCCTAGCACACTTGGTTTTGGCCTCCCTGCACTTTGGGTGAACCACGGCTCATCCTGGCTTTTTCGTTGTTTCTGTTTCCCTTGGGTACAAACCTTCCTCAGCTTCCTTGCATATTGTTGTCACATATTCCATCATCTCGTTTACTGATTTCCCTTCCAGTTCTCTGTCCCACTGAACCCGTTTAGGAAGTTCTTCATGCCCGTGTAGTCCCCTTTTTTGTAGTTTGGCTTCATTCTTCTGGCCCTATCTGCCTCCCCTCCACTGTAACTCTACTGTGTAATCAAAGCTTAGAACCATATGATCACTGGCCCCGAGTGGACTTTCGTGTGTGATGTCCTCAATATCCGCACTACTTAAGGTGAATACTAGGTCCAGTCTCGCTGGTTCATCCTCTCCTCTCTCCCTGGTAGTATCCCTTACGTGTTGGTACATGAAGTTTTCCAGTACCACCTCCATCATCTTAGCCCTCCACGTATCTTGGCCCCCATGTGGCTCCAAGTTTTCCCAGTCTATTTCCTTGTGGTTGAAGTCACCCATGATCAGTAGCTTTGCCCTGCTCGCATGAGCCCTTCTGGCCACTTCAGCCAGTGTGTCAACCATCGCTCTATTACTCTCATCATACTCTTGCCTTGGCCTCCTGCTGTTCTGGGGTGGGTTATACATTACTGCAATTACCACCTTGGGACCTCCAGACTGTAGCATTCCTATTATGTAATCTCCTGCTTCTCCTCTGTCTCTCTCTCCAGCTCATCAAAATCCCATTGGTTTTTGATCAGCAGTGCCACTCCTCCACCCTCTGTTCCCTCTGTCTTTCCTCAGGATCTGGTATCCCACTGGAAAGATGGCATCTGTTATCATGCTGTGAGCTTGGTTTCTGTGAGAGCTATTATGTCCAGTGATGCCTCTTTGACTCTTTCGTGCCACTCCTCCCACTTATTTGTTATTCCATCAGCATTTGTGTACCATACCTTCAGTTGCCTCTCTACCACTGTGTTTTGGGGGTCTGTGAGGGTGGGGACCTGGCGTGGACTGTAGGATTCTTAGTGGAATGTTTGGGTTGGGGGTGTTAGTGTCTGTGTGCTCGCTCTTGTTGCTCTGCGGTTGTCCTCTGCTGATTCTGTCCTTGTCTCTCCTCCTAGCTCCTTTCGCCTTTGTGTCCTCTTCCTCAGCTGCTGTCGTTCTGTTTTTGTTCTGTCCCGGTCTAGGAACACCCTCCTGTATTCTTCCGTTTCCTTCAATCATGGTTTCTCTTGGAGGATTCTGTCCGCACTGTTTCTGTACTGAGAATCAGCTTGAGCGGTCGTTTTCTCCCTTCGAGTACCCCCTATTCTCTGAAAATTTACAATCTCGGACATGTCTTCTTCACCTATTTCTTTGAGGATGTTCTCAATCTCTTTCTTTCTGCCTGCCGTTTTCAGTGTGTTTCCTTCCCTCTCTCCTTCAGCCCATGAATAAACACTGCCTTTGCCCTCTCCTCCTCCCATTGCCTTTCCTCTGCAGTTCTGGTTCCTGTCTGTACATGGCCATTTTCTCCCTTTGTTTTTCCTGTAGCTCTTGGTGGCCTGCTCTTGCCTCTGTGTTTGCCCTATTCCCTCTCCACCTGCTCCCAGCTGCTCACACCCATCACTCCTTGGCCCTGCTTGGTAGGCAGATACGTCCGTAGCGTAAGTTATATCACCTTCTTAACGGGCCCCTAATGCTGTGTCTTTCTTGGTCGACTCCCTGTAACCTGCTTCAGCCTGTTTACCTCATTTTCCAGGACCTTTATCCTGGCTACTGCAGCTTTGACTTGCGACTCCCAATTCTTCTTCTCCTCCTCCAACCTCTTTTCCAATTTCACAGAAAGCTCTGCCTCCATTTTTGCAGAAAGCTCCTAGTTTTCTCCCCACTCTTGTTCCATCCGTCATGTCGTTCACAAATACCAGAAACAGCACTGGTCCTAGACTGACCCTGTGGACCTCACTCGTCACCGGCGCTCCACTTGACACTTCGCCAGTACCATGACTCCTGCTGTCTTCCTGACAGGTATTCCTGATCCATTGTAGTGCCTTCCGTTGTTGTTGTGTTGTGTGTGTGTGTGTACTCACCTAATTGTACTCACCTAATTGTGGTTGCAGGGGTCGATACTCAGCTCCTGGCCCCGCCTTTCGCGTCCGCTACTGGGTCCCTGCTCTCCCTGCTCCATGAGCTTTATCATACCTCGTCTTAAAACTATGTATGGTTCCTGCCTCCACTATATCTTTCTCTAGACTATTCCACTTCCTGACTACTCTGTGGCTGAAGAAATGCTTCCTAACATCCCTTTGACTCATCTGAGTCTTCAGCTTCCAGTTGTGTCCCCTTGTTTCTGTGTTCCCTCTCTGGAACATCCTGTCACTGTCTACCTTGTCGATTCCCGCAGTATTTTGTATGTCGTTATCATGTCTCCTCTGACCCTTCTTTCCTCCAGTGTTGTTAGTCCTATTTCCCTCAACCTTTCTTCATAGGACAGACCCCTGAGTTGTGGAACTAACCTAGTCGCAAACCTTTGCACTTTCTCTAGTTTCTTTACGTGCTTGACCAGGTGTGGGTTCCAGACTGGTGCTGCATATTCTAGTATGGGCCTGACGTACACGGTGTACAGTGTCTTGAACGATTCCTTGTTAAGGTAACGGAACGCTAATCTTAGGTTTGCCAGTCGCCCATATGCTGCCGCAGTTATCTGGTTGATGTGTGCCTCCGGAGACGTGCTTGGCATTATACTCACCCCAAGGTCTTTCTCCTTTGCCGAGGTTTGTAGCCTTTGTCCGCCTAGCCTGTACTCTGTCAGCGGTCTCTTTGCCCTTCTCCGATCTTCATGACTTTGCATTTGGAGGGATTGAATTCGAGAAGCCAGTTGCTAGACCAGATGTCAAGCTTGTCCAGGTCTGTTTGAAGTCCTGCTTGGTCCTCCTCCGATGTGATTCTCTCATTAATTTCACATCATCTGCGAACAGAGACACTTCTGAGTCTATCCCTCCGTCATGTCATTTACATATACCAAGAATAACACTGGTCCTAGGACTGACCCTGCGGTACCCGCTCGTCACAGGCGCCCACTGTGATACCTCATCACGCACCATGACCCGTTGTTGCCTCCTGTGAGGTATTCCCTGATCCATTCCAGTGCCCTTCCTGTTATACATGCTTGTTCTTCCAACTTTTACTAATCTCATGTGAGGAACTGTGTCGAAGGCCTTCCTGCAGTCCAGGAAAATGCAATCAACCCACCCTTCTCTCTCTTGCCTTACCTCTGTTACTTTATCATAGAACTCAGAGGTTTGTTACACAGGTTTGCCTTCCCGGAATCCGTGCTGTCTGGTGTTTATTATCCTGTTCAGCTCGAGGTGCCCATATTTTTTTGATGTTTTTCCCCCAGGTCTTTGCACACTACATGGTGACACCCCTAGTTTATGCCTCTTTTCTTTCCTTTTTTTAAAAATGGGGACTACGTTGGCCCTTCCAAACCTCAGGTAACTGCCCATTTTCAAGGGGGTTTTTGAATATTATGGTAAGTGGCACACTCAGTACCCAGCTCCTTTCCCCAAGAACCCAGGGGAAAATATTGTCCGGCCACGCCTTTGAGGTATCAAGGTCACTGAGTAACTGTTTACCTCCCCCCCAGTTGTGTGTATTCCCCCTAGCACTTTAATCCCTTGTTGGTGATGCACCTCGTCCTGTCTACCCAGCTGCCTTCCTTCCTCCCTGTGTACTTTTTAAACCTCAAGTTGAGCTCCCACATACCTCTTGATCCTTACTTGTGAGCCCCATCTTCTCTCCTCAGCCTTATCACCTGGTCTTTAATGTTGTCTTCCTTCTGATGGCTGTACATCAGTTTCGGGTCGGACTTAACTTTCGATGCTATGTCTTTTTCGTACTGTTTCTGGGCCTCCTCCGTCCCTTTATACTGTTTTGCTCTTCTACAATATCTTTGTTTCGGGGTTTTTTTTACCTTCTGTCCCTTTTTCCATTCTCTGACACCTGAGCCCTTTTTGCCTCCTGCCCCTTTTGGGTAAACCGGGGGCTTTTTTCGGGTGTTACAAACCGGGGCCTTTCTGGGGCCTGTTCCGCCCAGGCCAGAAAAATGAAACAAGACTTTAACATCAAGTTACAAAAGAAATGAAAAGGGATCAAGAGGAACGAAATAACCCTAACTCTTTCTGGTTTTTATTAACTTAATAATCCGTGGAAAGCTTTATATAAAATATTTAAAATGATGTCACCAAGAAACAAATTTACAGACAAGTTTATCTTAAGCTCATTTATTAATGAAGGGCGCAACATTTAATCTACTGTTGCATCTATTCCCTAAATGGCTCAAAAATTCAAGACGTTCTATTCATTAACATATAACTTGACTCTTCACACTGAGTCTTAAAGCAAACACTTATTAATCCATTATCACCTAATGTATCTAGAACGTAGACTATTCACTCTTAATTAATAATCACTTTCAGAGCAATAAATGGAATAGAATGTTTAGATTTAAAGAATTTTTCCAATGAACTTTTTCGGAAAACACCGGTCGTTTTTTAAGACTGTCGCTCAAACTCGTTTCTACAAATCAAAGGGAAAACTCTAACGTCAGCAATACAGCAAACACACGCCTCTTACTACAGCCCATAAGAGATATTCCCAAAGTCTCCACAGTTGAAACACACTCGCTCTTGAGGGAGCGCCATTAGAGACATTTTCCCAAAAGTCTCCAACTGCACAACACTCACTTTGCTGTGAGCGCCATTGAGACATTTCCCAAAGTCCCCTTACAAGCTCACTCACTTGCTTTGAGCGGCAAAGAGACGAACCTCAGCGTCTCACTTACTACAGCGCACTCACTTGTTTTGGGAGCGGCAACAGACGAACCTCGCGTCTCATTTTACTACAGTGCACTCACGTTTTGAGCGGCAACAGACGAACCTCAGCGTCTCATTACTACACCCACTCACTTGTTTTGAGGGGGCAACAGACGAACCTCAGCGTCTCACTTACTACAGCGCACTCACTTTTTTGGGGGAAACAGGGGAATCTAAAGGTCTCACACTACTCCCCGCTTTGAGCGGCAACAGACAAACCCTCAGGTCTCATTACTAATGCACTCACTTGCTTTGAGCGGCAACAGAGCCTCAGGTCTCACCACAGTGCACCATTTGCTTTGAGCGGCAACGCAAACCCCTCAGCCTCACTTACAAAGCGCACTCCCTTTGAGCGGCAACAGACGAACCTCAGCGCTCACTTATAAAACGCACTCACTTGCTTTGAGCGGCAACAGAGACAACTGGTTATTTCCCGGACTCACTTGTTTTACGGAAAGAAAACCCACCTCCATAAAAGTCTCACTGAGGACTGAACCACTGACGGGTCATTGACCATCACTGACTGTGACTCGATGATGACTGAATGACACTGACTGATGCCAAGATCACTGCTTGCTGTCCGATTACAGAATACTCTCTCGGTCCCCCTGTCTGACTCGTGAATAGATACTGACTGCTTTTGCAGGTGGCCCCCCCATTGTCGATGCTAGTGAGGCGGAATTCGACCTGTTAACGGCGGATGGATAGTTAACTATAGTCATATAATACCCCACCTAGATGTACAGGAGACATACCACTTGCCAATATAACGCTTATTCTCATAAAAATGATAAAAAGAATTTTCACTGCCGTATGCTCAAGTATATAATGATGGGTAAAGGGGGAGTCCGTAACATCCCCCCCACACCACGGTCCACCAAGAACTTTAATAGTAAAAATATCGTCCACGGGCTTGTGGAGGAGGGCCAAAGATGCGATGGCAGCTGCATAATATACATGTTGTAGCATCGCAGCTCTGACTCCTTCGCAAAGGGCCGTTGAGACAATCCACTACTCCCGGGTACGTACTGTGAAACAAAAAAAACATCATTAATGAATATTCCAAATAAATTTGTCAAAAAATTTTAAACTTAAAGGGTGTAAACCCCCTTTTATTATTATTATTATTTTAAACAAAAAGAAACCTAAACCACAGGGTTAGCTCCCTTTAGCAAAGTCAGCAAAGCCAAGTTTTACTGGCTCATATAGTAATAAAAAATGGGGAAATACAGGAGGAGAGTCAACACCGCTGCTTGGAATTGTTGGGGCCGTTTATCCAAGCAATGCCGACGCGTTTTTTCCACTCATCATTCGGGATACTCTCAAGATACCTACCGAAGATTTGACGGCGTGTCACTGAATGGTAATGCGAGAATCTTTTTGAAATTTGTGTCACCTGCAGTCTATGAAAGGGTCGTTGACACGTATCAAAAGGCCTATTTTGTCAACAATAGCTTGGAGGTGCGACCCAACGCAGCACATTACTATGGATTCGCCGCAACATTCCATTTGAAGCCGACGAAGCTGATGTACGACGGGGTTTGGAAGTTACGGGGCATACATGCTGTCAATTGGGGGGATGGTCCCAAGGGAAATTTTTTTGGGGTCTTTTTCCATGAAAATGACTTTTAGACAGCCTATTCCATCATATGTGACTATGGAAGATTTCAGGACCAAAACTACGTTACCTACCCAGGGCAGGTACGGGCGTGCCGTCTGTGTGGTGGCCCTGG
>WNWK01054287.1:0-11603 GCA_009830355.1 Cherax destructor
CACGTAAGAATATATCAACTCTCTCTCACAAATTCTTCCTTAGTTTTTCTACAACTTATAGCCTGCATATAAACTCCCACTATACACACTCTGACATTCCCCATAAACCCTCAACCCTTACCACCCTCCCACCCCCTCTTCCCATGCCAACAACTAAAAGGGACTGGTCACACGTATTCCTATAGCCACCCCTCCCTTGAAACTACCCGCACTACCCGCATAAACTGTAAACCCACTTAACATCAAATCTCTCCCATCCTATAATTATGCTCTTGCAATATACACACATCCACATTTAAACGTCTTAATGTCACCTCTACCCATTTACGTTTGACCTCCGCTCGGAGGCCATTTACATTCATCGTTAAACACCTGAAAAGAACGCAGGGGGCTTTCCTCTACTTTTCAACTTCCTCGTCACTACCGACTTTCCCTTACTAATGCTCTCTTCCTCTACTGACACTCCCAGTACTTGCCTGTCTGCTTTCCTGTCCCTCCTTCTCTACCCTTGACACTCCCCCGTCCCCCTTTTGCCACCTCCACCCAGGCCTTCTTGCACACCTGTTGCCCAGGTGTTAGGACATCATCCTCAACTAGACCACTAGACCTTTTCCTGGAGTCCCCTGTAGCCTCCATCGCCTCACAATCCTCTCCCCTGTGCACTTCTACACCAACCTCCTGGACCTGAAGGCAAGGCCCACTCTCTGAGATGCCCATCACACTCGTCTCACTCTCGTCCCTCCTCACATCTGATCCTGAGTCCACCACACCATGCTGTGTGCCCTCACACACAGGACTGTCCAACAACAGTGGAAAATCCTCCAATAGCGGCTCAGACAAAACCAACTTCACACCTTCCGGCAGAGCCACTTCCTCCGTTTCCGCTGTCTCGCCATCCTGGGTCACCTGTGACAACGTTAGTACACGCTCATCCTCCTTATCAACAATGTCACTCCATTGTCCACTTGGCACCATGCTCATATTCTCCCGTGGTGACTCATCCATAGCATCCACGACCACCACTTCATCCTTCCTCATACCATCAGCAGCGCCATGTCTCTGTTGGCCCATCTGACGATCACATGCTGCCGCCACATGTCCAGGTAGTCCACACAGGCGACACGTTCGAACTTGGCCTGCGTAAGTCACATAGACCTGCTGCCGGAACTCATCCATCATGACGTAAGAAGGTATCTGACGTTTGAGCGTCATTTTCAAAGAAAATGAACCTTCTGGCAACCCGGCATAAGTCCCCTGTGCCCACCGGCCCACCGTGGCTGCATGGACGTCACTAAATTGACTGAAGACGTTTCGCACATCAACATCCAACGCTTCGAACGGCACGTTTCTAATTCGTATATAAGTGTAGTACCAGGACACATCTCGAAGCCGTACCTCTAATCCCGTGTTGAGTGTTGACGACAATCCTCTTCTCCTGATACGTGTCAACCACTCGCTCATATGCGCTGGCCACTGCAAACTTGACAAAAATCCTCGACGAACCGTTGAGAGATATTCCAAATAATTCTTCATTGGATATCCCTAAAGAATCCCTCAAAATAGCTGGGAGGAGAACATCTGCGTTGCTTAGGTAAATCGCGCCCTGCAACACTTCAATACAGACAGTATTGACACGTCGTCTGTAGCGCTCCACCATGTTGATGAAAACTACCAGTTCTCAACTCCACTGCTAGGGACCAAAAACAAGCACACCCGCACTCCGCAAAGGCTGGGCAGCGAATGAACCTCCTTGTCAGCTGCTACCCTGGCAAGTACTGTTGACACCGACACTCTGAGATTACTCCTCTCAGGCTCACAAGTAGCTTATGGGACACATTTCCATATAACTGCAGCTGCAAGAATTCCCCATCTGCATGCACGACTAAAAGGGAGTTAACTTACTTGATGGAGAAGAATATGTCACCCAGTCTTCCAATCTCCCTATGCCTTAGCCCCTATGGACTTTCCCCTTCAAATCACCACATGCAGGGAAGGACCTTATTCTGCAAGAATTCAAGTGGTATTAGTGTCCTGCCTGAAACTCAGAATTCCCTAACTCCAAGGGATATCCTCTAAGCAATATCTATGCAGTAAGTGATGGGACGCTGGTACTTACTGGTCTTCTAGCGTCCGCCTGCACGAAGACCCACAGTTCAACTCACGTTTCCCCCCAGGAAACTGGCCAGATACTAAGGGAAAGAAAGGTATTGTCTTACTGTAGTGGGTCTGTATGGAGGTGGATATCCACAGTACATCAGGACGCCTCCTCTGAGTTCCCCAGGTCTGATGGTGGTAGACATGTGGGGGTGCCGCGCTGCTGTTCACGGCACTTGTTGTTCCAATGGTGTCTGATCTTAGAAGAAGGAACTAGCATCTCTCTCCCGCCTAGTTCAAGTGTGGGGCTGCCAGTTCTCCTTAGCTAACATATCCTAATGTTTGCCTATTGAAGGCCTAAACCTACCTATGTTAAGGTCCTAGGACTACATTATTAATATCTGAAGTTGCCTCAATAATCTTAATATTTTATTTTATTTTATTTTATTAAAACATTATTACAAAACATGACAAATATGCCGTAAACAGTAACAGGCACCTAAAAAACGAAACAACAATATCAAAATGACAAACCAACACCATAAACATGGATATGTGTGATATAAAATAACTCTGCCCCTTTCTACCAAAACAACAAACAACCTGAACCCTCACACTATTTTCAAAATAAAAACCCTAACCATACATACACAAGAAAATGGTTACATATAAAAACCATGCACAACATGTCACATGGTATATGCAAAACTAAATAACAACAAACCTTTATGAAAATTTAATATACAATGAAACATGTCTATATAATGCCTTGAACATACATGGTCATCTTAAAGTACAAGTAACCCACTGAAAACCTGTCATTTAACACAAGTATTAAAACTCCTACTGTTACAAACCTACCACGAAAATCTTCATACAAGACCAAAAAACTTACTATACATAGACAAAATTGATTAAGCATATAATAAATAAGGACAAGAGTTAATACCTCTTAATATACCCCCCCCCCCCATGTGCATTATATTATGTCTTCCAACTATCATCCTCTTAACTACCATAACTATTACAGTAACTAACCCTATACATCCAAATAAAACTTGGGACCTCTTAACACAGACCTCCAATAGCCAACTGCCATTGTCCCTTCCAAACATTTAGTACAAACATTAAACGTTGCCACCCTGCCTGGCACCTTTGTTTTTTTTTCACAACATAACAATTAATCCGGCCCTGTTAATGAAAACTCATATATTTTAGAACAGAGTGTATATTCCTAGCATTTAGAAACATTGAATATTCCATGACACAACACATAACATAAATCCTACCCTTAAACTTTACAACTTCCACATTGTTATATATATGTTAACAACATTGCAATGACCTTCATGCAAACATATGAAAAAATTTTGTTTTGCAACCTCACACATGTAAACAATGTCATATAATTCCTAACACAACATTAGGTACATACTCCAAAGATGACTTGCCTCATCACATTAAACCAAGAGCACTGAAACGAAACCAACCTCCATCCCCTTCCCCTGACCTAACTATACCACCCTCCTCACACGCCCCACCCATTCAACCCCTCCAACTCCCCCACCAACGTGCAACCTACCCTACCCTACAGACAACCCCCCTCCCAAGCTACCCTAAACCCAAACCTAAACTCCTCAACAAAACTAGGCAGCCCCTCCCTTTCCCCTTGTCATGCTTAATATCCAATGTACTGTGAAATCCCGATAAACACTTGGAAAATCCCTCTCCCATACCCTCCCATACAAGCTTTTATTACGACATTTTGTTCTATAAAACCCTGCTGCTAACGCCCTTATTCTTACATCACTTCTCACCTCCCTCATTCCCCATGATATATGAATATAGTCCAAAACTAAATAAGACATTGCCCTTTGTATGCTTTCCGAGAACTGCCCCACGTCCAAACTTAATGCCCGTAGAGCTGACACACCTCTTCCCCCTATTCTTCTCAACACTTCACCAAACCATGCACATACCCCTGTAAGACCCTCGCAAAAATATACAGCATGAAAAGCCGTATCTAGTTCCCCGCACCTGTCACACCTACCATCCCCAACTATTCCCATGACAAATAACTGAGCCTTCGACGCCAAGATTCCATGTAGAAATCTAAACCCTGTATCTCTGACCCTCGGGTTCAATTTCAACTTTTTCAACCACCCCCAGGTTCTACCCCAATTATACAATGAAAAATTCGCCCTTCCCTTCACCTCCATCACCCCTTGTCCTATCCTATCCAGCCGACTCACCCTAATTGCACCTGGATCTCGCAATACCAACAAACCTCTCAGAATTTCCTCACACTTCAATAACTCCTTCCTCCCCCACCACCTGCGTACCTCCCTCATCACCTCCCTACTCTCCTGCCTCCACCCTCCCCCGTAAAACTCATGCCTCACAAACACACTCCTAAGCCTACACCTTAAGGGTATCAACCCTAAACCCCAACGTCCTTAGTTTCCACCACCTCTCTACACAGCCAATGCCTTCCATGCCCCCATACAAACTTTAGCACACTTTGCAATAATCTTCTACATCAACCTCCAAAAGGGAAAGACTGCCGCACAAAACCATAGCTTACTGTACACTAATACATTCACGACAACTGCCCTTTGCAACAAAGTAACCTCCCCTACTCCCCAACCCATCATCCTATGTATTGCCGCCTCCACTACCATTCTCGAGTTTACTTCCCTCGCTACCAAAGTTTTCGCACTAAACACTATTCCATAATCTTTAATATGTCAACACAACCCCATCCCTCCCTCACCCCCAACGCTCCCCCGTCCAGTTCCCCACCTCCAGTAGATTAGATTTTCCTCTATTCACCCTCATTCCCGTCGCCCTTCCAAAAAATCTACTAGCCCATTCACCATGCTCAATTGCTGCTCTGACGATACCAAAACGTTAGTATCGTCTACATAACCTACAATACCTACCCCATCCACATTATTCTCCCCCCCCCCTCACTTAATCCCTCCTCCACTAACCTATAAAAGGGATCCTGTAAGCAGGCAAACAGGATCTGCGACAGCGGACAACCCTGTCGCAGACCCCTCTCCATACTCACCGCCTCCCTACCCTCCCATTTATTTGCACTCTGAACTTAGCCTCCTCATACAAAGTACACACCCAACTCACCACTTCCTTCCCGAAACCCTGTTTCCCCAAATCTCATACAGTATTTCTCTATCCACTCTATCATATGCTCTCTGCCAGTCCAGGCCCAACACGCCTCCTGTTCGACTCTCATCTATAAACCTCTTGATATGTCTATGCCCGTCATTATACTCCTTCCAGGTACTCCCAATTGTCCCTCATGCAACATGTTCCCCAAACCCTCTTTATTCTATTCGCTAAAATCTTTGCAAAATTTTATAATCAGTATTCATCAGAGCTATTCCCCTATAATCACTTAACCTCCTCGAATTCTTCCCTTTCGCTACCAACACCACCACCCCAGTTCTCATACTTTCCCCCATTATTCCCTCCCCTTTCAACTCATTTACCACCCTCACTAACATCTCTTTTAACACCTGCCAATGCTTTATATACAATTCCCCTGGCAACCCATCTGATCCAGGTGATTTTCCCATCCGTAGACCTTTAATTGCTTCCCATACTTCCTCCTCAGTTATCTCTCCCTCACAAGCCTGCCTATCCTCATCACTCAAACACTTCCTAATAGCACGTAAAATCCCTTCACCTGCCTCTAAATCCTGTTCTTCCCTTCCATAAGTTTTCCTATACCAACACTCTGCATATCCTCCTATACCCTCTGTTGTCCTCAACTCTCGCCCCTCCTCATAACCCCCCATTCCCTCCTCTACCTTTATAGACGAGATCAACATACTACCCCGCCTCCTTTGAAAATGCCTCAGAACCATCTTCGACGCTTTGTTACCCCATAATACCTCCTCCAAACCACTCCTAAGTCTTAAAGCCTGAAATCGTTCCTCCTGGATCTCCCTTAGTCTGTTTCGCAAAACCCCAACCTCTTCGCTAGACCTTTCCCCCAATCCCCCCCATAACACCTACTCAACAAACCTTCCAAATACCTCTGATATCCATACCTATACCTCGCCTCCTCACCCCCCACCCGCTGGTAAAACTTCCTGATTTCCGGTTTTCCTCTCTCATCCCACCACTTCGCTACCTTTACCTTCAACTCCCTTCCCTCCCTCCACATCTCCCCCCACCACCCCTCAAAATCTTCATCATCCCCATCTCTCTCCAACAATCTCGTATTTAATTTCCAATAACTCTGGTACACCCTGACAGCTCCTTCCCATCCCCCTTCAAACAAAACTCCTCCATGGTCTGAAAAACCAACATCAATACACTCCACCTTTTCCACAACCACTGCTTTCGTCACATATACTCTGTCCAAACGAGCCGCATAATTCTTCCTATAGAAAGTGTAGTCTACTGGTTCCCCCTCCCTCACCACATCCACCACCCCCACCGCATTCAAGACCTCTCGTAATGAACCCAGACACACCCGCTCCCCTTGGTTCTACATCCCTAACCCTAATCACACTATTCCAATCCCCTGCTATGACAGTGACGTGAGGTAGTCCCCGGAAAGCATAAGTTAACTCATTATTAATAAAATCATCTTTAATACGCTTATTTGCCACAGCCAGGAGATACACTCCCAAAAAGCTAACCTGTACTCCTCCCCAATCTCCATTCACTCGAACCACCCTTCTCCCCACCTCCTCCCATGATGACAAGGTGAAAGGGCTGGTCTCCCTAATCCCCACCAACACACCCTTTTGAACAACCAAGCACTGCCAGCAAATACTTGATAACCCTTTATTACAATCTCCTCCCCCTGCCTAAAATTGTGTTCTTGAAAAAACACTACATCTACCCTCCATCACATTAACGTTATCTCAACCCATTTGCATTTGACCTCATTTCTGAGGCCATTTACGTTCATTGTCACACACCTGAAGTGAACGGTTGGGGTTTTCCTTTCGATTTCAGTGCTCTTTTGTCTATCTTAACCATCGTTGCACCATCATTCCCTCCCTTCCCCTTTCCCTCCCCCTTTGATTCTCTTGGTGCTCCATTTCCCTTCACCCGACACCCTTTACCCTGAACCACCTCAGCCCACATCTTTTTGCCAGGCCTCTGAGCTGCAGTTAACACATCCTCATCTGTATCATCCCCAGGTCGTTTCCTAGATTCTCCCTTTTCCACTGGTATCTCCATGTCCTCTTCCCTGTGGATTTCAGCCTCTACAACTGTCACATTTACTGAAGCCTCTACACCAATTCCATCACTTTTCATTACCTCGCCCGTCTCCGTAGCTCTCATAACCTCCTCTCCTTGCCCAACCACACCCACCTCCTCTGAAATATCATCCAGTAATAAGGGTGCACTACCAATGAATTCATGCAGATCCTGCAGGATAGCTGCTTCCTCTCCCTCACCATGCTGACTCTCGTCCATGGTCATGCCTTGCGCTTCAGTCGCCTCCAGCGTCACATCTGATATCAAGGCAACAGCACGCTGTTACTTCTCCTCCTGATCCACCTCCGCACTCCACGATTGTTGTTGATTCCCGTTCTCCTTCTTCCCGTCGCTCTGCTCCACCAATCCAACCTCCGGAGATGTCCTGTCATCCAAGCTGGTCACGGCACGTACCTCCTCCCTCCGATCTCCAACACGCCTACGTGCACGGTCCGCCGCTATGTGTCCCGGTTGCTCACACAACCAACATGTCCTCACCTGGCCGACATAAGTTACATAAACCTGGGTACGAAAGGCTTCCATTAGAATGTAGGATGGTACAGGTTTCCTTAATGTCATCTTCACATTATAATTGCCCTCGAGCATGCCAGCGTACAAACCATTCATCCAACGGCCCACGTTGATCGCATGTATCACACCATACTTTTTCAAAACATCCTGAATGTCCGTCTCACTCGCCTCGAATGGGACATGACGGAGTTTCAACCACTTATACGTGGCTGAAATATCCTTAACACATACCTCTACACCTTGCATGACGACCTTCCGCTTGTCCTGGTACATGTCGACGATCCTTTCGTAAGCTGCTGTACAGGCGAATTTTACAAGGATCCTCCTTGCCCCATTGAGGGCAATGCCGTATAACTCTGAATGTGATATGCCCAGAGTGTCGCGAATTATGGCAGGCAGTAAAATCTCTGTGTTCGATGGGTAAACTGCTCCTTGTAGTAGTTCAATACCAACAGTATTCACCCGGCGTCTGTAACCATCCGCCATGATGAGAATGAAGTTGCACCAGGTCAACTCCAGGGGGCTCCACCAGACACCCGCACACAACCAAGGCTGGGCGTGGAATGGATCTTAATATTAGTTACTAACTGTACAAACCTACCTAGACCTTCCTAGAAGAGTAAATCTATCAATTAATATGTGCAATCTCACTACCTTCGCCAGCTCGTGAGTGTGTGTTTGTTTGGGTGGATGTGAGGGTTCATAAACTCAGAGGACCTATCTGTGGAATGTTAAGGCTTCATACGGCTTATTTACCCTGTGGAACTTGACCGACCAAATAAGTTTCCACAGAAAATGTATGTAGTGTCATCTGCAAATAATATGGGTTTGAGTAGTTGAGATGCATTTGGTAGGCCATTGATGTAAATGAGAAAGAGAAGTGGGCCAAGGACACTTCCCTGTGGTACCCCGATTGTAATTGGCTTCCATTGCTAAGATATTACTTTAGGTAGTTGAGGGAGTGCCCTATTACACCATAGTGTGTTAATTTTATGTGCAACAAATCATGGTCAACTGTATCAAAAGCTTTACGTAAATCAATGAAGATTCCCAGTGGGACTTCTTTTTTCTCGAGAGCAGTGTATATTAGTTCTAGCATGTGTATAATCTCATCATTCATGTTTTTGTTAGGCCTGAATCCAAACTGATAGGGGATGATAGGAGTAGATCTGTCTATGAATTAATTTTTCAAAGATTTTAGAGAAAAAGGGTTAGTTAGATATTAGCCTATAGTTATTCAGGTCTGCTTGATCTCCTCGTTTGTGGATCGGGGTGACCCTCGCTATTTTGAGAATTGATGGGAAGGTGGAGGATTTGATGGATTTGTTAAAGAGTGTTGCAATAATTGGTGACAGTACTTGTGAGGCTTTTTTGTACATAAAAGATGGTAAGTTATTTAAATCTCCTGTCTTGTTTTTAAGTGTGATGATGATGAGCGAGACTTCTGTTGGGTTGGTCGGAGCTAGGAATAGTGTATTCGGGTAGGTGCCAGTGAGGTAGTCTTTTGGTGGGGTGTTTGAGCTTGGGATTCTGCTCGCTAGGTTTCTTTATATAGTGGTGAAGAAAACACTGAGTCTGTTTGCTGTTTCAGTCGGTGGGAGTAAGGGTTCATCTGGTTTTGTTAGTTTGATTGTTCTGTTTTTGGATATCTTTTTAGTTCCTAGAATTTCTGATAAGGTTTTCCAAGACTTTTTCATATCACCTTTTAAGTTACGTAATCTGTTCTCATAATACAATTTTTTTGACCTTCTTATCAGGCTGATTAGGATTGACGAGTAACGTTTAGTTTGGTCTCTGGTTATTTGCCCCATTCTGTACTGTTGTTCATATAGGTGCTTTATATTAATGGATTTGAGGATGCTGGGTGTTAGCCAGGGACAGTTCAGTCTCTTAGCTGTGATCTATTTAGTTTTTTTTAGGGTAATGCATGTTATAGAGGTTAGTTAGTTAGTTTATTCCACACCCCATACCCATCCTGTGGGCGGTAGTCAAAAGACTACAGAGGTACATAATGGGTCCAGGGACTGGGCCCCAAAGTTTTGATAGCTGAGCAAGTTACAAAGGTAATGAACTCAGGTGGATCTGGTCACAATCATGACAAGTTACAAAGGTATTTACAGATTACAGAGGTACATAAAGGGTCCAGAGACTGGGCCTCAAGGTTTTGATAGCTGAAAAAGGTACAAAGGTAATGAACTCACAAGTTTCAAAGGTAATGAATCATGTAAGTAAATTAACCATGTATAAACATAAGTACTTACGCTTATACACGGTTACAATCATGAACAAATTATAAAGTTATAAGAAATTCACACGTCCACACCCGGTCACAATTGTAATGAGTTCTTGGTGCAAATATTAATTATTGGGTACACACACACACACACACACACACACACACACACACACATTAGGGACGCCGTGCGGGTCAGTCACAACTTGTAGGGCTCTGTGCAAATAAGTGTTTTTGAGGGCTACACAAGGGTACTGCAGGGGTTATCAAGTGTGTCAGGGTAGTGAACAACCCTTGAAATGATTTACGAGTTGCCCTGAGCCACATAAGTGTGGGGAGAGCCATAATTTTATAAGTGATCTAGAAATAAATATTTGGTGGCGGGATCAGTGGGCCTAGTGTGCTCCAGGCGACGTTGCCACGTGTGTCACCCTAGATAATAAAGTGAAATTAATATGTGACAAGCGAAAGAAATTCAGTGAATAGGTTATATTATATATCGACAAGAAACGAAAGTGGATATACGCCAAAACATCACATCGAGTTGGACAATCTACAGGATACTACACGCTGGACAGCTGCATCGCATCGCAAGTATTCACCTATGCGTGGTTTTCGGGGTGTCGGGAGTAAGTTCCAATTACCTAACCGCTAAGCTGATTGTGAACGGTCAACTCTCATAGTAAGATAAGGAATAGGATATCAAGTACTCAGTAACAAATAGCAATTGGTAATTTCTAGTAGAAAAGGGCGAGCAGACAGGTGAATCATAGAATACATTAACTGGTAGATCAGGTGTGTCAGGTCAGGCCAGGTAGAGGAGCACTGTAGACTACTTGTTACTCGCAGACCCCACATACACACATACATACATACACACTCATACACCAGAACACAATTTCACCACTACTTTTCACACAATAAATTCACACACATAAAGTTCCACACACACACACACACACACATACACATACACACATACAAAATACTGCGGGGAATTGACAAGGTAGACAGTGACAGGGAATACCTGTCAGGAAGACAGCAGCGAGTCATGGTTCGTGGCGAGGTTGACACGAGGTTGGGCGCCGGTGACGAGTGGGGTGCCACAGGGGTCAGTCCTAGGACCGGTGCTGTTTCTGGTGTTTGTGAACGACATGACGGAAGGAATAGACTCACACATACACATACACACATACAAAATACTGCGGGGAATTGACAAGGTAGACAGTGACAGGGAATACCTGTCAGGAAGACAGCAGCGAGTCATGGTTCGTGGCGAGGTTGACACGAGTTGGGCGCCGGTGACGAGTGGGGTGCCACAGGGGTCAGTCCTAGGACCGGTGCTGTTACTGGTGTTTGTGAACGACATGACGGAAGGAATAGACTCCACATCACATCACACATACAAAATACTGCGGGAATTGACAAGGTAGACAGTGACAGGGAATACCTGTCAGGAAGACACAGCGAGTCATGGTTCTGGCGAGGTGTCAGGTGGCGC
>WNWK01054288.1:0-11602 GCA_009830355.1 Cherax destructor
TATATATATATATATATATATATATATATATATATATATATATATATATATATAAGAATAAATTATCTAACAATACCAATTAAATTACTGCAATATCTCTCATTACAGAATAGTAGACATCGCAGATATTTTCGCTGTAGGTATACTGAAGAGCTTGCTGGTAAATTCTCTTACCTAACGGAATCCTTGCTGTATATGTCCCCCTAAATCCTACCTTAACGGGACTGTCCAGCAGATATAGATGGTAAATGTATGTTTTACCCCGGCCACTACCACTGGCCTCTGCAGTTTTATCACGACAGAGTCCACTGGTCTTTAACTACCACTGTCCCCTGATCTTCAATCACCACAGGCTGTGCTCTAATCTCCACTAGGTCACGTACTGTAATAACCACTGGTCTATATGCTCTAATCTCATACTGTCACTCATGTACCCCTGAATGCCCACAGGGGCCCGCTGGTGGGGCGACGCGTTTCTGGAGGTGCAGGACCCCTGCGGAGCCCAGGGGAGGAGAAAAAGGACCCGACTAAATCATCTTCCGACACCGACAGTGAGAGAGGAGGAGCGGCCGCCACCCTCCGACCCGTCAAGACCGGTAGGATGGTAAGTTCGGAATGACAGTAAGTTTGGAGTAGCGGTAAGTTCGGAACACCGATAAGTTCTGAATGACCGTTAGTTCCGAATACAGGAAACTTCAAAACACCGGTTAGTTAGAAATATTGGTAAATTCTGAATAAAGGTACTGTAGATTTATCTCGGTTTATTTGTAATAATGTTAAATCCAGAGGAAACAAGAACTGTGGTACGTAATTGTTTAAAGGTATGAAGGGGAAAGAGGTCATTAAAGAAGAGACAGAGTGGAAAATATGGAAGAAAAAATAACAATAGTATAGTTAAGTAATGCATAATAGACCTGACTAGATATAAAGGAACGAAGAATCTAAATAGGGATATAGGTATGATGGATCTAAATAGGGATAGAAATATGATGGACCTAAATAGGGATAGAAGTATGATGGATCTAAATAGGGATAGAAGTATGATGAATCTAAATAGGGATAGAGGTATGACAGATAAAAATCGCAAGAAGGGATAGGGAACAAAATAGGACACTGTAAATGAAAATAAGTGATAACTGGTATAAAGAGGGCAAAGGAAGAAGAAAAAAACTAGGGCAAGATACAGAGCAAACTTGAACTTTCAAGTGAGGAAGATTCAAGAGAGGTTGCATGGTTATATGAAAGTAAATCTATAGAAGAGAAATTCGGATATCTTACTAATTAAACTGGCTTTATAATGATGATACTACGCATGAAGCTCTAGGCCTATGTATCATGATAGGTTAAAAAATAATAGCCTGATTCTTAAGATAACCTACGATGCAAGTACCATGATATTTTGCCTTAGTTGCAAATTAAAAAAGTTATGTGCAAATCGACGAGTAAAGAGCGATATTCTTTGCATCCTCTTAACTTTGAGTACTACTTTGTGCCAGACTACCCCCATTTGGGGGTAGTCTGCCACTACTAGACTACCCTCTTAGTGATTACCCCCTTGTGTCAGTCTAGACTACCCTCGTAGTGATTACCCCCTTGTGTCAGTCTAGACTTTAGTATTTTGTGTCTAGTTCTACCCTTTATGTTTGTTTCTGTTTGTGATGACTGGTGCTTTCCCACCTGCAGCCACGGCAGGTGCTGGACCTGAAGCAGATGATCAGTGATTACACCCGCCTGGAGGATAACATTGGTGACGTGGGTAAGGGTCCCAATCGATCGCTATCACATCCTGACCAGCCCCCAGGTGAGTTACTTTTATTAACTACCAATACCTGTCCAAATTCCTCACAGACCTCTCCTGATTTCTCATACACACACCTGTCTGAATTCCTCTCACACATATGTCCTCATCCCTGTACACACTTGTCCTCGGAATATTCATGTCTGTTTTTAGTTAACATCCACCCAGTGTACATGTGCTCTCATTCAACACCTGTCCTCGCTGATCACAAACACACGTGCTTATATTTATTCACCATGAATGGTCTCCTTTGAGCTGAGAGAGGTGTTACTTAAATTAGAATGGTGTCCCGTTAGCTTAGAGTGGAGTACTATAAAGAGTGGAGTACTATGAGGCGAGAGTGGAGTACTATAAAGAGTGGAGTACTATGAGGCGAGAGTGGAGTACTATAAAGAGTGGAGTACTATGAGGCGAGAGTGGAGTACTGTGAGGCGTGAGTGGAGTACTGTGAGGCGTGAGTGGAGTACTGTGAGGCGAGAGTGGAGTACTATGAAGCGAGAGTGAAGTACTATGAGGCGAGAGTGGAGTACTATGAGGAGAGAGTGGAGTACCATGACGCGAGAGTGGAGTATTGTGAGGCGTGAGTGGAGTACTATGAGACGAGAGTGGAGTACTGTGAAACGAGAGTGGAGTACCATGACGCGAGAGTGGAGCACTATGAGGCGAGAGTAGAGTACCATGACGCGAGAGTGGAGTACTGTGAGGCGTGAGTGGAGTACTGTGAGGCGAGAGTGGAGTACTATGAAGCGAGAGTGAAGCACCATGAAGCGAGAGTGGAGTACTATGAGGCGAGAGTGGAGTACTATGAAGCGAGAGTGGAGTACTATGAAGCGAGAGTGGAGTACTGTGAGGCGAGAATGAAGTACCATGAAGCGAGAGTGGAGTACTATGAGGCGAGAGTGGAGTACTATGAAGCGAGAATGAAGTACCATGAAGCGAGAGTGGAGTACTATGAGGCGAGAGTGGAGTACTATGAAGCGAGAGTGGAGTACTATGAAGCGAGAGTGGAGTACTATGAAGCGAGAGTGGAGTACTATGAAGCGAGAGTGGGGTACTATGAAGCGAGAGTGAGTACTATGAAGCGAGAGTGAAGTACTATGAGGCGAGAGTGGAGTACTGTGAGGCGAGTGTGAAGTACTATGAAGCGAGAGTGGGGTACTATGAAGCTAGAGTGGAGTACTATGAAGCGAGAAGGGAGTACTATGAAGCGAGAGTGGAATACTATGAGGCGAGAGTGGAGTACCATGAGCTGAGAGATGGCCTTTCTACAGGAGACGAGGATGAGGCGAGTGACCTTTGGGACGAGAAGAGCGTGAAGCCCTTACTGATGCCACACTTCACTGGAGAGTTCAGAGACTTGGCCAACATCATACAGAGGGTAGGCAGTGCTGGTGTAATGTAAATTCTTATACATTTCATTTGTAAAAACAAAACAAAAATAGAAACTTCATATGATAAATGCTCTCTGATTTAAAATCATGAAATATTTTTAGTAGAAAATTTCCTAGATTAAAGATATCAGAACTGAAAATAAAATGAAAGTAAACAAATCACAGAAGGGGTGGCTCTGGAACCCTGGGCAAGCTGGTCCTAAAACTTGCAGGGCCAATATGTTGTCCACTGGACCATACCGGCCTAATAAGTTTCATCCAGCAAGGCAAATTTATCTGCGACATAGGGAGATTGGCATGGGCTCCAGTGTGACCACAGCATGGCTATGGCGTGCTCTAGCTCATGTCCCCTCAAAACCTTCTACATAATCGTAATAACACAATGCTGGAAGCCACGGCTATGGTGGTGTTAGATGCGTCTGTTAACAACCTACATTTATAGTCACACTATGTTGTATAGAAATATACCTAGTTGAATGAATCTTATTTGGCCGGTAAGGTTCAGCGGATTACACACTGTCCTGCTTGCCTTGGGTTTGAGTCCCACCCGTTCTGTGATTTGTGCATTGTACTTAGTAAGAAAAACATGCTCAGTATTATACTGAACAGAAGAATAGTAAAGAGGAAATTCTTAGTCACGAGTCTAATCTACACAATGACCTGTGTTCCTAAGATGAATGAACAAAACACTAGTTTCGTATTCTCTAGTTATGATTTAATCTGCACTTGAAACTTTTTCCAATTTGTCATATAAAAATTGCATCACAACCTATGTAAGGAACCCTACAATTCTTTGGAGAGTACTTTATCAGTTTATTATTTTATTGTATTTTCATTTCTAAATCAGTTTTACAGAAATTTCAGTCTCTCTCTCTCTCTCTCTCTCTCTCTCTCTCTCTCTCTCTCTCTCTCTCTCTCTCTCTCTCTCTCTCTCTTTCAATTACTCAAGACTTTCTCTGTTTCTCCATTTTTTCCCCTCACTGCCATCGCCATGCTCCCTGTCTTCTTCCAACTCACTTCTCACCACCCCACCTCCTTCCATCACTCCATCAATCCCATCTCTCACCACCACCTCTGTTTTTTCTATCTCACCTCATCCTCAGTCTTCCACCATCTATCCTCTCAACACTTCCTTCCTCCATTCATCCCTCACGCCACTTCCTCCATCGTACAGTACCTCTTCCCTACAGGAGATCCTAATCGACAATCCCGAGGTCAAATGGGAGGACATCCTTGGCCTGGATGACGCCAAGAGACTGGTCAAAGAGGCGGTGGTGTATCCTCTCAAGTATCCTCAGCTCTTCGTCGGGAGATTCAAGCCCTGGCGAGGCATCCTCCTCTACGGTCCTCCTGGCACGGGTGAGCAATTTTCCCCTTTAATTTAATATTAAGGCAAACGAATACCAATTACACAACTCTACAATACTTCCAACAGGTACTGGGGCTGTCTTACACAGTACTGGGGCTGTCTTACACAGTACTGGAGTGTTTTCTTACACAGTACTGGGGCTGTCTTACACAGTACTGGGGCTGTCTTACACAGTACTGGGGCTGTCTTACACAGTACTGGGCTGTCTCACAGTACTGAGTGTTTCTTACACAGTACTGGGGCTGTCTTACACAGTACTGGGGCTGTCTTACACAGTACTGGGGCTGTCTTACACAGTACTGGGGCTTTCTTACACAGTACCGGGGCTGTCTTACACAGTACTGGGGCTGTCTTACACAGTACTGGGGCTGTCTTACACAGTACTAGAGTGTTTTCTTACACAGTACTGGGGCTGTCTTACACAGTACTGGAGTGTTTTCTTACACAGTACTGGGGCTGTCTTACACAGTACTGGGGCTGTCTTACACAGTACTGGGGCTGTCTTACACAGTACTGGGGCTGTCTTACACAGTACTGGGGCTGTCTTACACAGTACTGGGGCTGTCTTACACAGTACTGGGGCTGTCTTACACAGTACTAGAGTGTTCTTACACAGTACTGGGGCTGTCTTACACAGTACTAGAGTGTTTTCTTACACAGTACTGGGGCTGTCTTACACAGTACTGGAGTGTTTTCTTACACAGTACTGGGGCTGTCTTACACAGTACTGGGGCTGTCTTACACAGTACTGGGGCTGTCTTACATAGTACTGGAGTGTTTTCTTACAGGGTACTGGAGTGTTTTCTTACATGATACTGGAGTGTTTTCTTAAACAGTACTGGAGTGTTTTCTTAAACAGTACTGGAGTGTTTTCTTAAACAGTACTGGAGTGTTTTCTTAAACAGTACTGGTGTGTTTTCCTACACGGTACTTGATTGTTTTCTTACATAGGATAAGGAATTTCAGCAGAATTGGAATTTTGTAATATAGTTTTTTCGTGGATGCGACCATAATAGTCACCTAACACGAGGAAAGAAAAGGGAGGAGGTTAAACTAGAAGAAATGAGAGGAAATATGAAAAGAAAGAGGGAGCAGAGGATGAAACAGGGGAGCAAAGGGGATGGTATGGTAAAGGAAGGGGAGGGGATACTGGCAACTCAAAATTAATTAATTGTGATTTTTTTTCATCACAAATCGCTCTGGAAA
This sequence comes from Cherax destructor, assembly GCA_009830355.1. Classification (NCBI taxonomy): domain Eukaryota; kingdom Metazoa; phylum Arthropoda; class Malacostraca; order Decapoda; family Parastacidae; genus Cherax; species Cherax destructor. The sequence continues at coordinate 5,765 of WNWK01054288.1, forward strand.
AAATTTAATAAAAAACATTGGAATATTTCATCACTGACAACTTCGTACATTTCTGGAATAAAAAAAAATGTGTATATGAATTGCCACTCACTGTTCAACAAGGACAAAAAAGTCTAATGTTTCAGTACCAAGAAAAATTCTATTTTCATTTAAAATTAACTTCAGATTTTTTTAAATTCCTTGTCATATCTCATTATATTTTAATTTATGCAAATTTAATTTCAAGATGTTAATTTTAGAGAAGTCTGTTTATCGAGTCAGTTTAAATAATGTCATTTTAATAAAGTAATTTAGGCTGAAAAGAATACAGTACATGAATAAATTACTCTTAATATTAAGTTTATTGTTCTCTGTGAACTGGTTAGTTACCATCAGTTATAATTTAATTCATAACGTAATAAAAGAACTAAGTAAACTCTATATAGAGTAAATACAATGTTGGAGTGTGAGCAGGGTAATATTTTGTGAAGGGAAACCGGTTAGCCGGACTTGAGTCCTGGAGGTTGGAAGTACAATGCCTGCACTTTAAAGGAGGGGTTTGAGATATTGGCAGCTTGGAGGGACTTCTAAAATGTCGTATCTGAGCGCCTCTGCAAAGACAGTGATTATGTATGAGTGTGGTGAAAGTGTTGAATGATGATCAAAGTATTTTTCTTTCTTTTTGGGTTACCCTGCCTCGGTGGGAAGTTGCCGAAGTGGAACAGAATTCTTCCTCCGTAAGCCATGCGTGTTGTAAGAGGAGACTAAAATGCCAGGAGCAATGGGCTAGTAACCCCTTCTCCTGTATATATTACTAAATGTAAAAGGAGAAACTTTCGTTTTTCCTTTTGGGCCACCCTGCCTCGGTGGGAAATGGCCGACGTGTTGAAAGAAAGAATATATATATATATATATATATATATATATATATATATATATATATATATATATATATATATATATATATATATATATATACAATACACACACATCGGCCACCACTTGTCGTGCCGAATAGGTAAAACTGGTCTTATTCTTGCTGATTAAGGGAGGCGAAAATTTGTGTATGCAATAATTTATCAAAAATCATTTTGAACCTAACGAAAAAAATACACTTCATTGTGTTTGTTTATTAAATTATTGTAAACTTATATAAAATATATTTAGTTGGATTAGGCTAAATTAAGTTATACTTGTAATAATAAGGTTAGGTATATTTTCTAAGGTTCTTTTGGTACAAAATTATTGATTTTCACATTCATATGAATGAAAAAAATATATCTTTAAACGTATAAGGGAAAATTTTAGAAAGGACTTAATTCTAAATGAGTTCTTGCTAACTGACTAATTTTACCTATTCGGCACGACCCACACACACACACACACACACACACACACACACACACACACACACACACAGGTATATATCGGTATATACATACCTAGAAGAAATGCACTTATCTTGGTGCATATACACTGAGAAATCTAGAAAAATAAAAAGGCACATTACAGTGACTGGAATAATACACAAATTCCCGACTTGGACCATTAACTAGTTACATGTCGTTATAACTCTCATTCCTCTATGTGCGGGAATTTGTTTAGAAATCCAACTCTCAGTGTACATTGCACGTTGTGCAATAAGATCACAGTAAACAGGTGATATCACAATATGCAGAACAACCACTGTGAAAAAAATAGTGAACTTCCAAGCGCTTTCTTTATTTCTCACATGTGAGAAAACACGAAAGCCCTTGGAAGTTCACTGTTGTTTTCATAGTGGTTGTTTTGCATTGTATGTTATGTAAACAATAAGAGGATCTTCCTTGGCGAAACTTCATATTAAGATTGTTATAATAAGGTTTTGTTTATCATCCTCTTGTCGGTTCACAGGCTCTTTGATATACCTGCAGAATGCCATTTAATATTAAATTAACCGAGGGTGTTTTCCCACAGGTAAGACGCTGCTGGCGAAGGCAGTGGCGACGGAGTGCCGGACCACCTTCTTCAACATCTCGGCCACAACTCTCGTCTCCAAGTGGAGAGGAGACTCAGAGAAACTTGTTAGGGTGATGAAGCTGGAGTCGTTTCTTTTTTCTTTTAGATCTGTTGATGCTGAATGTTTGGGATCGTTCTACTTGTATTTGTTGGTTAATGAGGTTTAAAGCCTATCGACTACACGTAACCTGTTCACCAGCCAAGAATACTTTAATCCCTTAATAAATAAAAATAACCCCAAGTAAACGTGCACTGAGAAGCAATAGTATTCAGCCCAGCTTCCTAACTGAAATAAAAACAATTGTTTATATTTTAAAGACAACAGTGTTACCTAATCAAACATAAAATAACCTAACTTAAATTAAGTAAATAAAAAAATCTGCTGAAAACTGTAAGAAATAGACTTATGACAGTTTGTTGTACGTCACCCTGATTGTACCGCTTCTTGTCTGTCAGTCTTCTTGAATGTTTACTTCTCTCTCTCTCTCTCTCTCTCTCTCTTCTCTCTCTCTCTTCTGTACATCTATATACATGGCTGACATTTTTATCTGCATGACTTTATACATGCATCTCTGCCTACCCCCCTGACAGTCTCTACCTTTCTGTCTGTTTTTCTATTTGTCTACTTTTTTTTGTCTACTTTCATGAATATTTGCCATTCTATCTCTGTAAACGTATACAGACATAAACAAGAAGCACCCCAGTCTTTTTTTTTAACTTACCTCGATAAGGGGATCCTCTCAGCAAATTGAGAAATGGTACTAAAATGTAATGAAATTAGTGTTATAACGGAATTGTGGGCTGAGTCCACTATTGAGATCATCATTACAGGATCACCATTACAGGATTATCCAGTTTCCATTCGCTTCAAGATAAATGGAATCCCGTATCACCCAGCGCATTGTCTTGGAAGAACATAACATTTAGGAACCACCTGAACTCATCTTTATGCATAAATAGGAAATCCACAGCTGCAGTGTTCATCCCCATTACGATGCCTCTCCCAAACTGAACCCCTTTGGTAACTTTAACTCGTTTCACCATAGTGTGGGAGCTATTATCTAATCAGACAATACCACAAACCCTACACATGACACTCGTGTCAAGTTCTTGTTGACATTACTGTTACATTTGTCTTAATGGCAGAAGAACGGACTTGCCTCAAGTGATAACTCTAGACTGGTCTTCAGCTGAGTGTCAAAATGCTTCCTGTGATGCTATTTAATATCATAATTATATAATTATTATAATCATAACCAAGCGCTAAACCCTTCTATCATAGAACTTCACCACGCTGCATACTTATGAAATTGTGCAAAGGAAAAAATTAATCTGCACCAAGTCACATATACATTTTCATCTGTTTTAATGTATATCATTTCCATTTCTATTTAGAAGCAGTGAAACATCTCATGGACATTTATAGACATTTATACTAACGTGGAAATTAAAGATGTTAGGCCACTGTTCTTTTGTTTTCCTCCTCTTCTTCCTAACTCATTTTTCTACCCTTAACTCATCTCCTTTCCCACCTCCATTACCACGTTCTATGGTCACTGATCCTTTTATATTTCGCAAGGCGTTGTGGAAGATCAATCCTCTGTACGGTAATCGCATCTCCTGTGCCTCATTAACACCACCTCATCCCCCACAGGTGCTGTTCGAGATGGCCAGGTACCACGCCCCCTCCACCATTTTCGTGGACGAAGTGGACGCGCTGATGGCCTCCCGCCAGGGAGAGCAGGAACACGAGGCCTCCCGTAGGATGAAGACACAACTGCTGGTGGAGTTGGATGGCCTCACACAGGCCAACCACCACGTGTTCCTCCTTGCAGCCTCTAACATACCCTGGTCAGCCTTACCTTAACTAGTTGAATGGCTACAGTCTTGCCTGTGGTCACAGGCGTCTGGGGATCACTTTTCAAGTGCGTAGCCTAGTAAAACGATCCAAAAATACAAACTAATTTAGGTTTACTGTAAAGAAAAGGCCCTTGTGATTGCTGAGTTTGGAAAATGGGAAAGAGTAAGAATAGATTTTGTGAAAGGAGTGTCAGTAAAGAAATAACTAGGGCTTAACCCAATTGTTGGGTATTGTATGGTCAGTCTAGTATATTTATGGGGAGGGGGAGATGAACAAGACTTGGGAATCTTTGTTGTGGTGACGTTTCGCCAACCAGTGTCTTTATCAGTCCACTTCAGAGAATATTTCTTAAGACAGTGGAAGACGTGAAGGGATAATTTGAGGTGATCAGTCCCTCAGTCTTCATGAATTTAAGGGCTGAGAGACTGAACACCTATCAACGCCGAGAGACTGATCACCTCAAATTACCTCTTCACATATTCCGCCGTTCCCAGCAAATTATTCTCTGTATTAGAGAAAATAATCATTTTCTCTTACTCAACTCTCTCCAATCCAACACAACACAATAAAATGACTGTTGGTACTATCAGCCTTCCTCAACAGGCAGCTTGATCCGGCAATGCTGCGGCGTTTAGAGAAGAGGATCCTGGTGCCACTTCCAGGGATGGAGGCCAGAGAGGCCATGTTTAGGCATCACCTCCCTGAGGTCATCCCTGACCTGGAGGAAGCAGGTCACGCCATCAAAACACATTTAGAATACGAGAAGCTGGCACAGGTAAGTGATAGGTCACTGCTGGTTAGTGAGAGATCACCACAGTTTAACGAGAGGCCATATGTGTGAGGTCACATATGTGGCCACCAAGGGTCAATAAAAGGTCACAATAAGTCAGTAGATCAGTGGAAAGTCACCATAGGTCAGTAGATCAGTGGTAGGTCACCATAGGTAAGCTGATCAGTGGAAGGTCAACACCGGACAGTAGATCAGTGGAATGTCGCCACAGGTCAGTTGAAAGTTATGCAAGGTCAGTGGAAGATCACCAAATATAAGATGTCACCAAAGGTAGGAGCAAGGTCACACCAAGTTAGTGATCAGCAACTCAGGGGTAGCACAAGTCATCAGCACCAGCACAAGTCACCAGAACTGGAACTGGTTGCCTGGGCTAGCATAAGTCACCAGGGTTGGCACAGGTCAGTGAGAGGTCACTAGGGGTTGCACAGTGAGAGGTCAACAGAGGTTTTTTTTTATTATTTTATTTAAAAACACATATATACATAACAATCCAATAAATGCCCAAGAATAAATCAGGCTCATATAAACAAAACAAGCAAACAGAACAGAAATAAACACATCTGTCAATATATCCTATAATAAGAACCTATGCCAAAAGCACATAAAAAAAACAAAAAAATGTCCATCCTACTACCTATCCTAGCTAAATTTTCTATACAAGAACATAACACACTGCCAATGAAACTGTACATACACGGTCTCAAAAAACACCGTACAATTAAACCTTTGGTTACATATCCTACTTCTTCCCTACCACAAAACGCAGTACAAAGGCATGAAATAACATAAAACCTTAAACTTTCTGCCTATAAAACAGTTGTGGCACAATAACACATAAAAACAACTGACCCCCGTAACAAGGGTCACGCCACAACATCATCTTAAATAAGAAATACATTAACATCAAGCCATCACTACCGTAGACAACACCGTCTACAACACAACGTTACACTCCCACACCGAAGAATAAGTCCACACAAAACACATTTGTGTTGCATACATATACAAACACTCTAGAAAAAAACACATAAATATGCAGAAGCTGCACATAATGTAAATTCAAACAAAAGATAGTAAACACATACAAAATACAGTACTAAAAACGTTAAACCTAAGAAATACATAGCAAAACATCAACTTAATCCTAAATGAATTGCCACAGATACCTGGGCCAACTGCACCAAGCACACCTGCACACTGTCGGTTGTCT
>WNWK01054289.1:0-11601 GCA_009830355.1 Cherax destructor
AAATTTGAAAAATTTTTTTTAAAAAAAAAAAATTTTTTGTTTTTTTTGGTTTTTAAAAAATTAAAAAAATTAAAAAATTAAAAATTTAAAAAATTTTTTTTTTTTTTGCTTTTTTGATTTTAAAATTTTTTTTTTTTTTTAAAATTTTTTAAAAAAAATTTTTAAATTCCAAAAAAAACAAAAATTTTTTTTTTTAAAAATTTAAAATTGAAAAATTTTTTAAAAAAAAAGTTTTAAAAAAGGTTTTTCCCAAAAAAAAAATCTAAATAAACAAAATTTTTTTTAAAATTTTGGTTTTTTAAAAAAATTATTTTTTTAAAATAATGGGAAAAAAAAAAATTTATTTTTTTAAAAAAATGGTTTTTTTAAAAAAAAAATAATTTAATAAAAAAAAATTTTAAAAAATTTTTTTTAAATTTTTAATTTTAAATTTTTAAAAAATTTTAAAAAATTTTTTAAAAAAATTTTTCCTTTTTGTTTTAAAAAAAATTTTTGGGTTTTTTTCCAAAAAATTTTTTAAAAAAATTAAAACAAAATTTTTAAAAAAAAATTTTTTTTTTAAAAAATAAACCTTAAAATAAAAAAAAAAAAAATTTTTAAAAATTTTTATTTTTTATTTTTTTTTTTTTAAAAAAAAAATAAAATTTTTAAAAAAAAAGTTTTTTTATTTTTTTTTTAAAATTTTTGAAATTTTTAAAAAAAAATTTTTTAAAAATTTTTAAAAAATTTTTTTGCTTTTTGAATTAAAAATTTTAAATTTTTAAAAATTTTTTTTTTAAAAAAAAATTAAAAAAATTTATAAAAATTTTGCCGAAACCTCCAAAAATTAACGTCGAAATTAATAAAAAGTTTAACAATTTTACTAGTTTTAAGTTTCATGTATTTTTCGAAAATAATATGAAATATTCTATAAAAATATTGATTTTTATAGATTTTTAATGGGATTTTTTAAAAATATGTAAATAATTAATAAATATTAAAAATGTATAAAACGATATTTTATTGCATTTTTGACGATTCAAGCATTTTCACGGATTTTCTGAAAACTATTTTTTTAGATAAAATATACCTAGTGAGTAAGCTTCCTAAAAGAAAATCATAAAATTTTGCTTACTTTTCCCATAAATTTCAATTGCAGTAGAAATTTATTTAAAAGTGTGAAATCTAAGTATTTTAGCTAAAAATGAGTTTTGCCAGAAAAGCACTCGAAACCGCTTTAAAACGTCGAAATATGCACATAAAATACGATTTTAGCACATTTTTCTGAGCTTTTTATGTTTCATGTATTTTTCGAAAATAATATGAAATATCTCTATAAAAATATTGATTTTTATAGATTTTTAATGGATTTTTAAAAATATGTAAATAATTAATAAATATTCAAAAATGCATAAAACTTGATTTTATTGCATTTTTTGACGATTTAAGCATTTTCAGGATTTTCTGAAAAACTATTTTTTAATAAAATATTCCTAGTGAGTAAGCTTCCAAAAGAAAATCATAAAATTTTGCTTACTTTTCCCATAAATTTAATTGCAGTGAAATTTATTTAAAAGTGTGAAATCTAAGTATTTTAGCTAAAATGAGTTTTGCCAGAAAAGCACTAAACCGCTCTAAACGTCGAAATATGCAATAAATAGATTTTAGCACATTTTCTGCTTTTAATGTTCATGTATTTTGAAAATAATATGAAATATTCTATAAAAATATTGATTTTATAGATTTTTAATGGATTTTTAAAATATGTAAATAATTTAAATATTAAAAATGATAAAACTTATTTTATTGCATTTTTGACGATTACATTTTCAGATTTTTGAAAACATTTTTAATAAAATATACCTATGAGTAAGCTTCTAAAAGAAAATCATAAATTTGCTTACTTTTCCATAAATTTCAATTGCATAGAAATTATTTAAAAGTGTGAAAATTAAGTATTTTAGCTAAAAATGAGTTTTGCAGAAAGCACTCAAACGCTCTAAAACGTCGAAATATGCAATAAAATCGATTTTAGCACATTTTCTGAGCTTTTTAATGTTTCATGTATTTTCAAAATAATATGAAATATTTATAAAATATTGATTTTTATAGATTTTAATGGGATTTTTAAAATATGTAAATAATTATAAATATTAAAAATGCTATAAAACGATATTTTATTGCATTTTTTGACGATTCAAGGCATTTTCAGGATTTTCTAAAAACTATTTTTAGATAAAATATACCTATGAGTAAGCTTCCTAAAAGAAAATCATAAAATTTTGCTTACTTTTCCCATAAATTTCAATTGCAGTAGAAATTCTATTTAAAAGTGTGAAAATCTAAGTATTTTAGCTAAAAATGAGTTTTGCCAGAAAAGCACTAAACCGCTCTAAAACGTCGAAATATGCAATAAATACGATTTTAGCACATTTTTCTGTGCTTTTTATGTTTCATGTATTTTTGAAAATAATATGAAATATTCTATAAAAATATTGATTTTTATAGATTTTTAATAGGATTTTTAAAAATATGTAAATAATTATAAATATTCAAAAATGCTATAAAACTTGATTTTATTGCATTTTTGACGATTTAAGCATTTTCATGATTTTTGAAAACTATTTTTTTAGATAAAATATCCTATGAGTAAGCTTCCTAAAAGAAAATCATAAAATTTGCTTATTTTCCCATAAATTTCAATGCAGTAGAAATTCATTTAAAAGTGTGAAAATCTAAGTATTTTAGCTGAAAATGAGTTTTGCAGAAAAGCACTCAAACCGCTCTAAAACGTCGAAATATGCAATAAAATCGATTTTAGCACATTTTTCTGAGCTTTTTAATGTTTCATGTATTTTTCGAAAATAATATGAAATATTCTATAAAAATATTGATTTTTATAGATTTTTAATGGATTTTTAAAAATATGTAAATAATTTATAAATATTAAAAATGCTATAAAACGTTATTTTATTGCATTTTTGACGATTCAAGGCATTTTCAGGATTTTCTAAAAACTATTTTTAGATAAAATATACCTATAAGTAAGCTTCCTAAAAGAAAATCATAAAATTTTGCTTACTTTTCCATAAATTTAATTGCAGTAGAAATTTATTTAAAAGTGTGAAAATCTAAGTATTTTAGCTGAAAATGAGTTTTGCCAGAAAAGCACTCAAACCACTCTAAACGTCGAAATATGCAATAAAATACGATTTTAGCAATTTTAATTTTCATGTATTTTTCGAAAATAATATGAAATATTCTATAAAAATATTGATTTTTATAGATTTTGAATGGGATTTTTTAAAATATGTAAGTAATTAATAAATAATCAAAAATGCTATAAAACTTAATTTTATTGCATTTTTTGACGATTTAAGGCATTTTCAAGGATTTTCTGAAAAACTATTTTTTTAAATAAAATATACCTATGAGTAAGCTTCCTAGAAGAAAATCATAAAATTTTGCTTACTTTTCCCATAAATTTAGATTGCAGTAGAAATTCTATTTAAAAGTGTGAAAATCTAAGTATTTTAGCTAAAAAATGAGTTTTGTCAGAAAAGCATCAAACCGCTCTAAAACGTCGAAATATGCCATAAATAAAACGATTTTAGCAATTTTCTACTTTTATGTTTCATGTATTTTTGAAAATATGAAATATTCTATAAAAATATTGATTTTATAGATTTTAATGGATTTTTAAAATATGTAAATAATTAATAAATATTAAAATGTATAAAACTATTTTATTGCATTTTTGACGATTAAGATTTTCAGGATTTTCTGAAAACTATTTTTAGATAAAATATACCTATGAGTAAGCTTCTAAAGAAAATCATAAAATTTTGCTTACTTTTCCCATAAATTTAATTGATAGAAATTTATTTAAAAGTGTGAAAATCTAGTATTTTAGCTAAAAATGAGTTTTGCAGAAAAGCATCAAACCGCTTAAAACGTCGAAATATGCCATAAAATCGATTTTAGCACATTTTTCTGAGCTTTTTTTTTCATGTATTTTCGAAAATAATATGAAATATTCTATAAAATATTGATTTATAGATTTTTAATGGATTTTTAAAATATGTAAATATTATAAATATTAAAAATGTATAAACGATATTTTATTGCATTTTTGACGATTCAAGCATTTTACGGATTTTCTGAAACTATTTTTAGATAAAATATACCTATGAGTAAGCTTCTAAAAGAAAATCATAAAATTTGCTTACTTTTCCCATAAATTTCAATTGCAGTAGAATTCTATTTAAAAGTGTGAAATCTAATTTTAGCTAAAAATGAGTTTTGTCAGAAAAGCATCAAACCGCTCTAAAACGTCGAAATATGCATAAATCGATTTTAGCACATTTTTCTGAGCTTTTTATGTTTCATGTATTTTTCGAAAATAATATGAAATATTCTATAAAATATTGATTTTTATAGATTTTTAATGGATTTTTAAAATATGTAAATAATTAATAAATATTCAAAATGCTATAAAACTTATTTTATTGCATTTTTGACGATTAAGCATTTTCAAGGATTTTCTGAAACTATTTTTAGATAAATATACCTGAGTAAGCTTCCAAAGAAAATCATAAATTTTGCTTATTTTCCCATAATTTCAATGCAGAAATTTATTTAAAAGTGTGAAAATTAATTTTAGCTAAAATGAGTTTTGCAAGAAAGCACTAAACCGTTAAAACGTCAAATATGCAATAAAATCGATTTTAGACATTTTTCTGAGTTTTAATGTTTTGTATTTTTCGAAAATAATATGAATATTCTATAAAAATATTGATTTTTATAGATTTTTAATGGATTTTTTAAAATATGTAAATAATTTATAATATAAAAATGCTATAAAACGTATTTTATTGCATTTTGACGATTCAAGATTTTCAGGATTTTCTAAAACTATTTTAGAAAAATATACCATAGTAAGCTCCAGAAAATCATAAAATTTTCACTTTTCCATAAATTTAATTGCAGTAGAAATTTATTGTGTGAAATCTAAGTATTTTAGCTAAATGAGTTTGCCAAAAAGCACTAAACCGCTTAAAACGTCGAAATATGCAATAAATAGATTTTAGCACAATTTTAATGTTATTTTGAAAATAATAAAATATTCTATAAAATATTGATTTTTATAGATTTTAAAGATTTTTAAAAATATTAAAATTTAAATATTAAAATGATAAACTATTTTATGCATTTTGAATATGAAATATTCTATAAAAATATTGATTTTTATAGATTTTTAATGGGATTTTTTAAAAATATGTAAATAATTTATAAATATTCAAAATGCTATAAAACGTATTTTATTGCATTTTTTGACGATTCAAGGCATTTTCAAGATTTTCTGAAAACTATTTTTTAGATAAAATATACCTATGAGTAAGCTTCCTAAAAGAAAATCATAAAATTTTGCTTATTTTCCCATAAATTTAATTGCAGTAGAAATTTATTTAAAAGTGTGAAAATCTAAGTATTTTAGCTAAAAAATGAGTTTTGTCAGAAAAGCATCAAACCGCTCTAAAACGTCGAAATATGCAATAAAATACGATTTTAGCACATTTTTCTGAGCTTTTTAATGTTTCATGTATTTTTTGAAAATAATATGAAATATTCTATAAAAATATTGATTTTTATAGATTTTGAATGGGATTTTTTAAAAATATGTAAATAATTAATAAATATCAAAAATGCTATAAAACTTATTTTATTGCATTTTTTGACGTTTTCAAGGATTTTCAAGGATTTTCTGAAAAACTATTTTTTAGATAAAATATACCTATGAGAAGCTTCCTAAAAAAGAAAATCATAAAATTTTGCTTACTTTTCCCATAAATTTAGATTGCAGTAGAAATTCTATTTAAAAGTGTGAAAATCTAAGTATTTTAGCTAAAAAATGAGTTTTGTCAGAAAAGCATCAAACCGCTCTAAAACGTCGAAATATGCCATAAAATGCGATTTTAGCACATTTTTCTGAGCTTTTATGTTTCATGTATTTTTCGAAAATAATATGAAATATTCTATAAAAATATTGATTTTTATAGATTTTAATGGGATTTTTAAAAATATGTAAATAATTATAAATGAATCAAAATGCTATAAAACTATTTTATTGGCATTTTGACGATTTAAGGCATTTTCAAGGATTTTCTGAAAAACTATTTTTTTAAATAAAATATACCTGTGAGTAAGCTTCCTAAAAGAAAATCATAAAATTTTGCTTACTTTTCCCATAAATTTCAATTGCAGTAGAAATTCTATTTAAAAGTGTGAAAATCTAAGTATTTTAGCTAAAAATTAATTTTGTCAGAGAAGCATCAAACCGCTCTAAAACGTCGAAATATGCCATAAAATGCCATTTTAGCACATTTTTCTGAGCTTTTTAATGTTTCATGTATTTTTCGAAAATAATATGAAATATTCTATAAAAATATTGATTTTTATAGATTTTGAATGGGATTTTTTAAAAATATGTAAGTAATTATAAATATTAAAAATGCTATAAAACGTATTTTATTGCATTTTTGACGATTCAAGGCATTTTCAAGGTTTTCTGAAAAACTATTTTTTAGATAAAATATACCTATGAGTAAGCTTCCTAAAAGAAAATCATAAAATTTTGCTTACTTTTCCCATAAATTTCAATTGCAGTAGAAATTCTATTTAAAAGTGTGAAAATCTAAGTATTTTAGCTAAAAATGAGTTTTGTCAGAAAAGCATCAAACCGCTCTAAAACGTCGAAATATGCCATAAAATGCGATTTTAGCACATTTTTCTGAGCTTTTTAATGTTTCATGTATTTTTCGAAAATAATATGAAATATTCTATAAAAATATTGATTTTTATAGATTTTGAATGGGATTTTTTAAAAATATGTAAATAATTAATAAATATAAAAAATGCTATAAAACTTGATTTTATTGCATTTTTTGACGATTTAAGGCATTTTCAAGGATTTTCTGAAAAACTATTTTTTTAGATAAAATATACCTGTGAGTAAGCTTCCTAAAAGAAAATCATAAAATTTTGCTTACTTTTCCCATAAATTTAATTGCAGTAGAAATTCTATTTAAAGTGTGAAAATCTAATATTTTGCTAAAAAATGAGTTTTGCAGAAAAGCTCAAACCCTCTAAAACTCGAAATATGCAATAAAAGATTTTAGCACATTTTTTTTTTAGCTTATTTTTAAAGTTTTATGTATTTTTTGAAAAAAATAATTTAAAAAAATTCATAAAAAGATTTTATTTTTTTTAATTAAGAATTTTTAAGGTTTTTAAACATTTTCAGATTTTCTAAAAACTTTTTAGAAAAATATACTATGTAACTTCAAAAAAATCATAAAATTTTCTTATTTTCCATAAATTTAATTAGTAAAATTTATTTAAAAGTGTGAAATTAAGATTTTACAAAAATTTTCAGAATAAACATTAAAATAAATATGCAATAAAAGCTTTTACAATTTAGTTTTTAATTTTCATATTTAAATAATAGAAATTCTATAAAAATATTGATTTTTATGATTTTTAAGATTTAAAAATATGTAAAAATTTAAAATCAAAATATAAAATTTTTATTCTTTTAAGAATTTTTAAATGATTTTGAAATATTTTTTAATAAAATTATACTATTAATGTAATTCCTAAAAGAAAATCATAAAATTTTTTATTTTCCATATTTAATTAGTAAATTTATTTAAAATGTAAATTAAGTATTTTAGTAAATGATTTTGCGAAAAGCATCAAATCTAAAACTAATAGATAAAATCATTTTAGACATTCTGATTTAATTTTCTTATTTTCAAAATAATAATCTATAAATTTGATTTATAGATTTTAATGATTTTAAAAAATGTAAATATAAAATTAAAATGCTATAAACATTTATGCATTTTGACATTAATTTCAGGATTTTTGAAAAATATTTTTATAAATATACTTAGTAACTTCAAAAATATAAAATTTTGCACTTTCCATAAATTTAATTGCAGAGAATTTATTTAAGTGTGAAAATCTATTTAGCTAAAAATATTTAGAAAGCATAAACACTCTAAAAGCAATATGCATAATACGATAATTTTCTAGCTTAATGTTTCATGTATTTTTCGAAAATAATATGAAATATTCTATAAAAATATTGATTTTTATAGATTTTAATGGGATTTTTAAAAATATGTAAATAATTAATAAATATTAAAAATGTATAAAACGTATTTTATTGCATTTTTGACGATTCAAGGATTTTCAGGATTTTTGAAAAACTATTTTTAGATAAAATATACCTATATAAGCTTCTAAAAGAAAATCATAAAATTTTGCTACTTTTCCATAATTCAATTGCAGTAGAAATTCTATTTAAAGTGTGAAAATCTAAGTATTTTGCTAAAAATGAGTTTGCGAAGCATCAAACGCTCTAAAACTCGAAATATCAATAAAATGCATTTTAACATTTTCTGAGCTTTTTAATGTTTCATGTATTTTTCGAAAATAATTAAATATTCTATAAAAATATTGATTTTTATAGATTTTAATGGATTTTAAAATATGTAATAATTATAAATATCAAAAATGCTATAAAATATTTTTGCATTTTTGAGATTAGATTTTCAAATTTTCAAAACTATTTTTAGATAAAATATCCTATAAGTAACTCTAAAGAAAATCATAAATTTTGCTTACTTTCCATAAATTTCATTCGTGAAATTCTATTTAAGTGTGAAAATCAGTATTTTAGCAAATAGTTGCAGAAAAGCATAAACCCTCTAAAACTCAATATGCAATAAAATGCGATTTTAGCAATTTTCAGAATTTAATTTTTATGTAATTTTTAAAATTTAATATGAAATATTTATAAAACTTATTTATTGCATTTTTGACGTTAAGATTTTCAGTTTTTGAAAAACTATTTTTAGATAAAATATACCTATAAGCTTCCTAAAGAAAATCATAAAATTTTGCTACTTTTCCCATAAATTTATTGCAGTAGAAATTCTATTTAATGTGAAAATCTAATATTTTAGCTAAAATGAGTTTGCAGAAAAGCATCAAACCCTCTAAACGAAATATGCATAAAATCGATTTAGCTACATTTTCTGAGCTTTTTATGTTTCATGTATTTTCGAAAATATATGAAATATTCTAAAAATATTGATTTTATAGATTTTAATGGATTTTTAAAAATATGTAAATAATTAATAAATATTCAAAAATGCTATAAAACTTGATTTTATTGCATTTTTGACGATTAAGCATTTTCAAGGATTTCTGAAAACTATTTTTAGATAAAATATACCTTAGTAAGCTTCCTAAAGAAAATCATAAATTTTGCTTACTTTTCCCATAAATTTAATTGCAGTGAAATTCTATTTAAAGTGTGAAAATCTAAGTATTTTAGCTAAAAAATGAGTTTGCAGAAAAGCATCAAACCTAAAACGTCAAAATATGCAATAAAATACGATTTTGCACATTTTCTGAGCTTTTTAATGTTTCATGTATTTTTCGAAAATAATATGAAATATTCTATAAAAATATTGATTTTATAGATTTTTAATGGGATTTTAAAAATATGTAAATAATTAATAAATATTAAAATGCTATAAAACGATTTTATTGCATTTTTTGACGATTAAGGCATTTTCAAGGATTTTCGTAAAAACTATTTTTAGATAAAATATACCTATGAGTAAGCTTCTAAAAGAAAATCATAAAATTTTGCTTACTTTTCCCATAAATTTGAATTGCAGTAGAAATTCTATTTAAAAGTGTGAAAATTAAGTATTTAGCTAAAAATGAGTTTTGCCAGAAAAGCACTCAAACCGCCTAAAACGTCGAAATATGCAATAAAATACGATTTTAGCACATTTTTCTGAGCTTTTTAATGTTTCATGTATTTTCGAAAATAATATGAAATATTCTATAAAAATATTGATTTTTATAGATTTTAATGGATTTTTTAAAAATATGTAAATAATTTATAAATATTAAAAATGCTATAAAACGTTATTTTATTGCATTTTTGACGATTCAAGGCATTTTCAAGGATTTTCTAAAAACTATTTTTTAGATAAAATATACCTATAAGTAAGCTTCCTAAAAGAAAATCATAAAATTTTGCTTACTTTTCCCATAAATGAAAAATGAGTTTTGCCAGAAAAGCACTCAAACGCTCTAAAACGTCGAAATATGCAATAAAATACGATTTTAGCACATTTTCTGAACTTTTAATGTTTCATGTATTTTTCGAAAATAATATGAAATATTCTATAAAAATATTGATTTTTATAGATTTTTAATGGGATTTTTAAAAATATGTAAATAATTTATAAATATTAAAAAATGCTATAAAACGTTATTTTATTGCATTTTTGACGATTCAAGAGCATTTTCAAGATTTTCTAAAAAACTATTTTTAGATAAAATATACCTATAAGTAAGCTTTCTAAAGAAAATCATAAAATTTTGCTTACTTTTCCCATAAATTTCAATTGCAGTAGAAATTCTATTTAAAAGTGTGAAAATCTAAGTATTTTAGCTGAAAAATGAGTTTTGCCAGAAAAGCACTCAAACCACTCTAAAACGTTGAAATATGCAATAAAATACGATTTTAGCACAATTTTCATGTATTTTTCGAAAATAATATGAAATATTCTATAAAAATATTGATTTTTATAGATTTTTAATGGGATTTTTAAAAATATGTAAATAATTATTAAATATTGAAAAATGGTATAAAACGATATTTTATTGCATTTTTTGACGATTCAAGGCATTTTCACTGATTTTCTGAAAAACTATTTTTTTTAGATAAAATATACCTATGAGTAAGGGTTCCCAAAAAATCATAAAATTTTGCTTACTTTTCCCATAAATTTCAATTGCAGTGAAATTCAAATTTAAAGTGTGAAAATCTAAAATATTTTAGCTAAAAACGAGTTTTGTCAGAAAAGCATCAAACCGCTCTAAAACGTCGAAATATGCAATAAAATATGATTTTAGCACATTTTTCTGAGCTTTTTTATGTTTCATGTATTTTTCGAAAATAATATGAAATATTCTATAAAAATATTGATTTTTATAGATTTTTAATGGGATTTTTTTAAAAATATGTAAATAATTTATAAATATTAAAAAATGCTATAAAACGTTATTTTATTGCATTTTTGACGATTCACAAGGCATTTTCAAGGATTTTCTGAAAAACTATTTTTAGATAAAATATACCTATAAGTAAGCTTCTAAAAGAAAATCATAAAATTTTGCTTACTTTTCCACTAAATTTCAATTGCAGTAGAAATTCTATTTAAAAGTGTGAAAATCTAAGTTTTTAGCTGAAAAATGAGTTTTGCCAGAAAAGCACTCAAACCACTCTAAAACGTCGAAATATGCAATAAAAATACGATTTTAGCACATTTTTCTGAGCTTTTTATGTTTCATGTATTTTTCGAAAATAATATGAAATATTCTATAAAAATATTGATTTTTATAGATTTTAATGGGATTTTTAAAAATATGTAAATAATTTATAAATAATCAAAAATGCTATAAAACGTTATTTTATTGCATTTTTTGACGATTCAAGGCATTTTCAAGGATTTTCTAAAAAAATATTTT
>WNWK01054290.1:0-11601 GCA_009830355.1 Cherax destructor
CTTCAACATCAACAGCTAGCCTTGAACAGCCTTCAACATCAACACACACTCCTTTAAGAGCTTCACACAAGTCTCCAAAACGAATAAAAGTTGAAGAATCAGAGGATGTTTGTGTGCCATCTTCTGATTTTATTCTATAAATACCCTGCCACTCACCTCTCACACATTAATATTAATATTTTAAGGTAAGTAATAAGTGTACTCTGTGTGTATCTTACTTTTTATTGTGTTTTTTAATGCCTAGTTCTATTGCTAACTTAATATAAGCTAGTGTAAACTAGCTGTAGGGTGGGCCGGGCATGTAGAGCTGTAGGGTGGGTCGGGCATGTAGAGCTGTAGGGTGGGCCGGGTATGTAGAGCTGTAGGGAGAGTCAGTCATGTAGAGCTGTAGGGTGGGCCGGTCATGTAGAGCTGTAGGGTGGGCCGGGCATGTAGAGCTGTAGGGTGGGCCGGGCATGTAGAGCTGTAGGGTGGGCCGGGCATGTAGAGCTGTAGGGTGGGCCGGGCATGTAGAGCTGTAGGGTGGGCCGGGCATGTAGAGCTGTAGGGTGGGCCGGGCATGTAGAGCTGTAGGGTGGGCCGGGCATGTAGAGCTGTAGAGTGGGCCGGGCATGTTAATGCCGAATTACAGAAAATATCAACATGGATGACGACTAACAAGCTTACTCTCAATACTGACAAGACCTACTTCATACAGTTTGGAAGCAAAGTCACAAATGTTCCACTTAACATAACACTTAATGGTACACCCATCACAAGACTCACAGAGGGAAAATTCCTAGGAATCCACCTTGACAGTAGCCTTAAATTCCAAACACATATACAACAAATTTCCAAGAAAATCTCGAAGACAGTAGGCATATTATCAAAGATACGCTATTATGTACCTCAATCAGCTCTCCTTGCACTATATCATTCACTTATCTACCCGTATCTCACCTATGGAATCTGTGCATGGGGATCAACAACGTTAAATCACCTTAGACCACTCATAACACAACAAAAGGCCGCAGTCAGAATGATAACAAATTCCCACTCTAGACAGCATACTCCACCAATATTCAAAAGTCTCAAACTACTCACCGTAAAGAACATTCATACTTACTCTTGTGCCTACTACATATATAAAACTTTACACTCTAATATAAACCCTCTGCTCAAAACTCTCCTCACCAACTTTAATAGGACCCATGACCACAACACACGACACAGATCACTTTTTGATATACCCCGTGTTCATATCAACCTATGTAAAAATTCTATGCACATAAAGGGCCCCAGAATCTGGAATTCATTACCAGTAAATATTAAGATAATCTTGTCTGAAAATCAATTTAAGACTCAACTCAAAACCACCTACTCACCCAAAACTAAATGATCATACTATAAACTACTTTGAAAAATGCTCATTGTTACTTTCCTATACGATAATCTCAATTTTTAATAATATGTTACTATTATGTTACCCCTACTCATATTATAAGTTAATGTCAAAATGCTCAATGTTATTTTCCTTAAGATAATCTCAATTCCATATTATCATTCAAGAATCTTAACACCTGTAACAATCTAAGATCTAATATCATTATATAAAAATTTAAACAGTAAAATTTCATCATATTGTAATTTTGAAAATAATTTTTAACTAGAATAAACTCAATAAATTTCTCTAATATTAAGTACATAGTTTTTAAGGACTAGAATAAGCTGCCCCTAATGCCATGGCATGTCAGTGGCTCTCCTTGCACTCAATTTACATTGTAACTTCCGATACCCATGTAACCTGCAATGAAATAAAATTTGTTTGTTTGTTTGTTTGTTTGTTTATATGCATTTATAAGTGGAAAAAATTGGCTTTCTGCTTTTCGACGATGTCTGCTTTAAGGCACTAGTCTGGAACATAACCTGCCATATAAGTGGGGCCCTACTGTATATGGGGTTATCAGTGCCTCCTTGTTGAAGTCCTGAAAGCTACCATTAAATTCACCAGCCTTGCATGTGCTGCAGATGTTCTTCAGTTGATGTGTATATCAGGAGAAATGAAGCGAGGGAGACAGGTTACCACACTTGTACTTGATAATTGAGATATTTGTGCATCATTTGGGAGTCTTTATTCTTGAAACATTTCTCCAGCTAATGGCTTCTTCATTCCAATACAGAGAAGAATGATGGAAGATGAGGAGTTTGAAGTAATCAGTCCCTCAGCCTTGAGTCGATGCAGTCAGTCCATCAAGACTGATGAACTGAACACACTGACTTGGGTGAGGGTTAAAGTAATACAATGCAATCTCTGACAGACCAGTGGGGAGGGAATGTCATTTTAAAAGAAAATTCATTATTTTGATGTGCCTGCTGGCACATGTAAAGTGTTCTGATTTTAGAAAATTGACCCACTTTACCATTATGGATTTTGATGAAACTTGGTGTGCTGAATCTTACATGTCTGAAACTAACTCTGGTAAAGTTTTAGATTTACCAATGAAATGGTTGCTGAGATAGAACCCTTTGTTTGACACCATGTCATGACCATGTACTCTAACCCTACAAAATTTTGGAAATTTTAAATAAAAATAATTTCTCACTCCTTCTACCAAAATGAAAAATTGTTGTTTTACACAACTTCTTATGCTTAATCCAATAAAACTAATATGGATTTACATTTTTTTTAAATTGACATGCTGATTGAGCCTCGCAAAAATATCAGTGCATCAAAAAGATGTCAAAGTTTAGCCTTCTCTGGCTTGTGTAATAATAAAAATATCCCTGTGAAATACCATTTATTATTTTGTGACATAACATTGTTTACAAATACAGTGGTCCCCCGAGTTACATACACCCCGGAAATCGTACAATTATGTAAGTAAAATATATTGTAAGTGCTTGTGGAAGTGTATTTTTGGGGGTTGGAAATAGACTAACGTCTATATAATTTTAACTTTGGAGTATGTTTCATTCCTTTTAAATTTAAATTCTCACATTTTTTTTCCAAAAAAGTAGAAAAATTTGTATTTTCAATGTGCTTTTGCAAAAAATAAAAGTCATTTTGAAACATTAGAAAGAGCATGTTTTAAACCATCAAAAAAAGTTGTTTCAGTTTTTCATCGCACCCATATAATACCCAAAAAATAAGGGTCAAAATTCAACAGGTTACTGTAGCTTCATTTGGCGCTTGTTTTGATTATATTAATAATAATACTGTAGCTTCAATGGCTCTGCGAAAATCCACAGTTTAGATAACTTTTTATGCTGGACGTGTCATGTGATCATTTTTTTTAGCAATGTTTTTGAGAAAAGCATTGAAGTATTTGGTTTAGTTGGTCCATGGTGGTATTTCCACCAATTTGAACCAGCAACCATAGAGGTCACATCTGATAACCATGCAATCTCAGCCACAGGTGGGTTTCTTTGTTCATGTTTCCAAGCCTGTAGTCTTGGTTTCCTTGTTGAGGTTTCTGGGGTATCTGATTCTCAAGCCAATAACGGAGCTGCTTAGTCTAAATTCCCGAGCCAACAATGGGTATCTTCGGTTGGTTCCCAAGCCGAAGTTCTGATTAAAAAGGAACAGGAAGTAGGGAAGTGTGGCATTGCTCCAGCACCCCAGAAATGTTGTGTCTTTCAGGCCAGTAAAATGAACTGGCCAGAATGCATGGGTGCATGAACTTCATCAACGCATCACTTTCTTCCGCTGATACTTCAACAACATTTCCAATCCACCATTTATCGTAAATGCAAGCAATGTAATTACCAGGGAGCAGTTGTGGCATTTTAGTGTCCATATTGGAAGTTTTGCAAGTGAAGTAGATGGCATCATTCGAAACTTTGCTTACATGTATGGTGTTTGAGTCAAGTGACAGAAACTGGTGATGCTCCCTTGTTTCAGCTATTGTGCTGCTTCCTCACCATCTTCTAGAAACAATTTATTTTCATCAACTTCTTCTTTGGGAACAAATATATACAGTGGACCCCCGAGTTTCGGTCATAATTCATTCCAGAAGGCTGCTCAAGTGCCATTACCGAATGAATTTACTCCCTTAAGGAATAATGTCAAGTAGGTTAGTCCATTTCAAACCCCCAAAATTACACTTACAAAAGCACTTACAATATTACACTTACATAATTGTACAATTTCCGAGGTGACCGAAACTCGGGGGTCCACTGTATATGATTCTATGTACAGTGGACCCCCGAGTTATGTTCACCTTGGAAATCGTACAGTTATGTAAGTGTAATATTGTAAGTGCTTTTGTAAATGTATTTTTGGGAGTCTGAAATGGACTAACCTACTTGACATTATTTCTTAAGGGAGAAAATTCGTTCGGTAATGGCACTTGAGCAGCCTTCTGGAATGAATTATGATCGTAACTCGGAGGTCCATTGTATATTCTTGTCCATATCAAAATCATCAGTAGATGAGGACGAGGCAATTGAAGTCTCCGCTATTTGAGCATCAGCTATACATTTTGAACAAATTTTTTTGACCTGGTTTTATTTTGCTCTTTGTCAAACAATTCAATTTGTTAGCCATTTCAACATCAACCCTCAAAAGTTTTGTTCTCGTATGATGGTTTTGTTTTCCAAATGGATTGCTGCATGTCTTTTGCATTGTTTCATATTTTTCGAGGTACATTGCTTCATGATGCAAACAAATTTGGTCATCGTCCATAAGATTTACTTTTGAACATTGAATAAGTAGTGCTTTGTCATCTGTGGATAAGTCTTGTACCGATTTAAATCCAACTTTCTTGCAACAAAATAAGCCGTGACATGTTGATGAAGGTTTTTCTCTTCCAATGATACGCTACAGAGGCAGCATCCTAGCAGCCCTTATTCTCCAAAAAACTCAGCGCTCATCAAAGCTTGTGATGGCCTAATTGAAGGTACAACTGCACAAACCCACGTAGAACACAAAATGACCCAAGAATACTAGAAATGCTACCCAAACCTTAACAAAATTGAAGATCTAAGGAAGACAGCCCTGCAAACCCAAACATTGCCCGCGCTGCCAGACGAACGCCTAACCCAAGCTAAAGGAAATATAGCCTCCTCCATAGCTTCACTAGTGATACTATGAGCGGAAATCGCAGAGGAACCAACAACAGTACCAAGAAACCAACGCTAAGGACTTTGAAACACAACATGTCTACACAACAGAAAGCCGGTACATCAACAACCCCCCACACCCCTGCCCGGGCTCCGACGACAACAATAACACCACCCACCATGGCTGACTCTCCCACCAACCCCACCAGCTTCGTAGGATTCCTTCCTGGGCACCAAGGTATGACTACTCCTGATACTATTAGGGAATACATCATTGCCCTTGAAGCTGAAAACAAAGACATCAAAGCAAAACTAGTGAAATATGAATCCAAGCTAACTAACCTCGAGATCAAGATCCAAAACCTTGAAGAGAAGATTACATCGGGAAATACTGACACAGAAAATACTCTACAAACAGCTATAACCAGTCACACCGATCAAATAACAACTCTGAATATGAAGGTGGAAGAAGCAATTAAGGACTGGAATAACAACATGCACACTCGACTTGATGAATATCTTGATTTTCAAGATGACTAAACCGAACAAGATAACTTGTCTGATGCAGTTATAATAAACAGCAACCACATTCCCAGAGACATAACTCAATCCCAGTGCAAGGAAACTGCTATCAACATATTACAAGACCACCTACAAGTTAATGTGCAAAGTAATGAAATCAAAGAAACACGATTGCTAGGAAAACAAGGTAAACCTAGTATAATGATCAGACTTCACTCATTTGATACAAAAAAGGACCTAATTAAATCAGCATTACAATGAAAAGTGGAGTATACATCAACGAGTGCCTAACCAGGAAACGTCAAAACCTTCTGTTTAGGTTGAGAAAACTTAAACTGGAGAACAAAATCCATCAGTGCTTCGCTCGTGATGGGAAAATACTAGTTCGAAAAGTATCAACAGGTCAGCAATTTTCTATATCAAACGAACGTGATCTCACCAACTTCCTTAGACAAGCTGACATTACCATTACTGATTAGCCTATTGTCCTCAACACATAATATACGTGTGGTGTATTAGTGTATGTTACTACTACTTTGTGAAATTTTTTTGTACTAACTTTATACTAGCTAGTACCAACTACCTCATACACTATGTACTTTACTTTTAGTGCTATTACTTGCTTAAACTTTATAATATAAATCAAATCTTGCTTCTAAGTTAATTTTATATCATATTTACTATCTGTCCATTTAATTTAATCCCCATTTATATATTCTTTTGAAATAGTTCCCAGCAAATCAATACCTAGTACTGCCTTTCATCCAATAATTCCTTTACTTGAAGCTTTAAAAAAATAATTAAGGTGCTAATTCTGGTGCTAAAGTGTTTTACACTTTTTATTTACTATTATATTCCCTAAAGTGTTAACTCTCATAATTAAGGTGCTAATTTTGGTGCTAAAGTGTTTTACTCTTTTTATTTACTGCCACAGTTCTTATATTAATTTTTATTATAATAATTAAGGTGCTAACTCAGGTACTAATTTACTTTACTTTCATTGTTTGCTATCATTTTCCCTAGCTCCTTTATTCCCAGCTTTAGTAAACTACCATAGTTCAATTAATTGCATTTGTATAAATTGACTAAGGTACAAATTCACGTGCCAACAACTCTGTCAAATACCCTGTATCTCTACAAACTCTTATTAAAAATTTGTAATAATCAAATAGTTCCTAAGAATTTAATCTAGTACCATATTATTAAGTTTAGTATTATCTATTCTTCTCAGGTCTAGTTATAGAATCACATCAAATCTTATGATTACAGGAATTGATCCTGATATCAACCTATTATTAAATGATTTACATGATTCCAACAGCAACTGCAACTATTACACAGCAGATCAAGCAAAGACATTACTCAGAGCCAACAATAACATAACTATCTTCAATTACAATGTTAGATCTTTGAGCAAACATTATGATGACCTCACAGCACTACTCCAATCCTTCCAGACCAATATGTCAATCATCACACTCACTGAGACCTGGCTGAAGCCTGATACTACAGATGTCTATGCCATCCCAGGTTACACAGCCATTCACAATTGTAGGACAGATCAGCAAGGGGGTGGAATAGCTATATATTACTCAGATCAACTTGAATGTATCGATAACTCTTGCATAAGGGATGAGCATGGAGAATATATTATAGCTAAATTTAAATCAAAAGACCTGCAAAAACCCCTCACAGTGATAAACATCTACAGATTACCACAGTCACACATTCACCATTTTAGTGAAAAACTAGGTAACCTAATAACTGATGCACACATGAACAAAGACCATTTGCTGCTCACAGGAGACTTCAGTATAAATCTCCTACATGACCAGGACCCACAAGTAACAGAATTCACAAACACTATGAGCAACTGCTTGTTACTACCAACAATATCAAAACCTACAAGAATCTCCGAGACTAGTACCTCATTACTAGACCACATCTGGACTAATACTATAGCCCCTCTAAAATCAGGCATCATCACAGACAACACCACAGACCACTATCCGACCTTTCTCATAACTAATCTTGGTAAATTGCCCCTAGATATTACAAAAGTTACCTTCAGACTACATAATGAGTCAGCTATAAATAACTTTATAACAGCTATGATTAACATTGACTGGCATAATGAGTTAGAAACATATACAGATACTAATGAATGCATCAAGAATTTCCTTAACAAAACCCACCACCTCTATAACAAACATTGCCCTAAAAACTAAACAGATCACAGCTAAGAGACTTAACAATCCCTGGCTAACACCCAGCATCCTTAAATCCATTAACAAAAGGCACCAATATGAAAACAATACAGAAGGGGTCTAATAACCAGAGAACAATCTAAACGCTACTCATCAATCCTTACCAGCCTGATAAGGAGATCAAAAAAATTGTATTATGAGAACAGACTCCAGAACATAAAGGTGATATGAAAAGACCTGGAAGACCCTATCTGCAATTCTAGGAAATAATAAGATAGCGAAAAACAACACCATCAAATTATCAAGAGCAGATGAACCCTACTCTCACCTACTGAGTCAGCAAACAGACTTAATGTTTTCTTCTCCACCATAGGAAAGAATCTAGCGAGTAAAATCCCAAGCTCAAACACCCGTCCAACAGACTACCTCACAAACACCTACCCTAATATGCTATTCCTAGCTCCTACCAACCCAATTGAAGTCTCGCTCATAATCAACACCCTTAAAATCAAGGCAGGAGACATAAACAGCTTACCAACTTTTATGTACAAAAAGCTCACAGGTACTGTCACCAATTATAGCAACACTATTCAATAAATCCATTGAAGCCTCTACCTTTCCATCAATTCTCAAAATAGCTAGGGTCACCCCGATCCACAAAGGAGGTGATCAAACAGACCTGAATAATTATAGACCAATTTCTAATTTACCATTGCTTTCTAAAATCTTCGAAAAATTAATTCATAGACAAATCTATTCCTACCTCGTCTCACACAATGTACTCAACCCCTGTCAATTTGGATTCAGGACAAATAAGAGCACAAACGATGCTATTACGCACATGTTGGAGTTAATATATACAGCACTTGAGAAAAAAGAAGTCCCACTGGGAATCTTCATTGATCTACGCAAAGCTTTTGATACAGTCGACCATGATTTACTGCTCACAAAATTAGCACACTATGGTATAAGGGGGCACCCACTCAACTACCTAAAGTCATACCTCACCAACAGAAGCCAATACGTGTACACAAATGGAGCGAACTCTTCCACACAACAAATTACAGTCGGAGTCCCTCAAGGAAGTGTCCTGGGGCCACTCCTATTCCTCATTTACATAAATGACACAACATATGTCTTCTCTCACCCAAATCCAGTTATACTGGCCAACACTGTTAATGCCCAATTACAGAAAATATCAACATGGATGATGACTAACAAGCTTACTCTCAATACTGACAAGACCTACTTCATACAGTTTGGAAGCAAAGCCACAAATGTTCCACTTAACATAACACTCAATGGTACACCCATCACAAGACTCACAGAGGGAAAATTCCTAGGAATCCACCTTGACAGTAGCCTTAAATTCCAAACACATATACAACAAATTTCCAAGAAAATCTCGAAGACAGTAGGCATATTATCAAAGATATGCTATTATGTACCTCAATCAGCTCTCCTTGCACTATATCATTCACTTATCTACCCGTATCTCACCTATGGAATCTGTGCATGGGGATCAACAACGTTAAATCACCTTAGACCACTCATAACACAACAAAAGGCCGCAGTCAGAATGATAACAAATTCCCACTCTAGACAGCATACTCCACCAATATTCAAAAGTCTCAAACTACTCACCGTAAAGAACATTCATACTTACTCTTGTGCCTACTACATATATAAAACTTTACACTCTAATATAAACCCTCTGCTCAAAACTCTCCTCACCAACTTTAATAGGACCCATGACCACAACACAAGACACAGATCACTTTTTGATATACCCCGTGTTCATATCAACCTATGTAAAAATTCTATGCACATAAAGGGCCCCAGAATCTGGAATTCATTACCAGTAAATATTAAGATAATCTTGTCTGAAAATCAATTTAAGACTCAACTCAAAAACCACCTACTCACCCAAAACTAAATGATCATACTATAAACTACTAAATTCTATGCACATAAAGGGCCCCAGAATCTGGAATTCATTACCAGTAAATATTAAGATAATCTTGTCTGAAAATCAATTTAAGACTCAACTCAAAAACCACCTACTCACCCAAAACTAAATGATCATACTATAAACTACTTTGAAAAATGCTCATTGTTACTTTCCTATACGATAATCTCAATTTTTAATAATATGTTACTATTATGTTACCCCCTACTCATATTATAAGTTAATGTCAAAAATGCTCAATGTTATTTTCCTTAAGATAATCTCAATTCCATATTATCACTCAAGAATCTTAACACCTGTAACAATCTAATATCTAATATTATTATATAGTAATTTAAACAGTAAAATTTCATCATATTGTAATTTTGAAAATAATTTTTAACTAGAATAAACTCAATAAATTTCTCTAATATTAAGTACATAGTTTTTAAGGACTAGAATAAGCTGCCCCTAATGCCATGGCATGTCAGTGGCTCTCCTTGCACTCAATTTACATTGTAACTTCCGATACCCGTGTAATCTGCAATGAAATAAAATTTGTTTGTTTGTTTGTTTGTTGTGGGACCACCGTTACTGGCATATTCCATAGTTTCCATACTAGAAATTTGATATCAAATTGTCTATATACAGCCTCTCCTCACTTAGTGACGTACTCGTTTACCAACGCTTCAGACTTACGATGGGCTCTCTGACCAGTATTCATACCTAAATAATGTATATTAGAGCTGATTTCCTCTATTCTGTTTATTTCAATATACAGTGGACCCCCGAGTATCGTAATTAATCCGTTCCAGGAGCTAGTACTTAACACGAAGTTTACGAAATTCGAACCATTATTTCCCATAAGAAATAATGTAAATACAATTAATCCGTTCCACAAAAAAATATTCACATACTAAATTAAAAACAATATACATGTATATATATATATATATTATATATATATATATATATATATATATATATATATATATATATACATTTACTTACCTTTATTGAAGAGTTGCAGGCATCTGGAAGGTAGAGTTGCTGATAGGGGCAGGGAGTTAGTGGTTGGAAGGGGAATCCCCCTCCAAAAGGACTTCAGGTAACAAGTCCCTCTCTGGGGTTACTTCCCTTTTGGTCTTTTAATGCCACTAGGACCAGCTTGAGAGTCACCAGACCCCTGCCTGGTGAAGTAACTGTCAGAGTCCTCTGTTTCTGGCGACCCTTCAACACTTTCCTGAAGTGCGACATGGCTCTGTTACTGAAGTGGCTGCACAGAAGGCTCATTTCAGCTTGCTCAGGGTGGTGTCTTTCAACAAATGTCTGCAACTCATTCCACTTTGTACACATCTCCTTAAGCACTGAAGAGGCACCTCCTTCTGTTTCTCACCCTCCTCCTTTGAAGCAATAACCTCAGCTGTGGTCTATTGCTGTTCCAGATGAAGCTCTTGCAGCTCTTCAGTTGTTAGCTCTACCCTGTGGGCCTCCACCAACTCTTCCACATCCTCACCACTCACCTCCAACCCCAGGTTGTTCCCCAATGCCACAATAGAGTCCACAACAGGCACAGGGTCGTCAGGGTCAAGGTCAGGGTCAGCCTCAAATCCTTCAAAATCCCTCTGTTGGACACAACCTGGCCACAATGGTCTCCAAGCAGAGTTCTAAGTCCTGGAAGTCACTCCCTCCCAAGCCTTACCTATAAGGCGTATGCATGACACAATGTTGAAGTGACCTTTCCAGAACTCTCTTAGGGTCAACTCAGTGTCGAGGTCACTTTAAAGCACTTTTCAAACAGTGCTTTGGTGTACAGTTTCTTGAAGTTGGAAATGACCTGCTGGTCCATGGGCTGGAGGAGAGGAGTGGTGTTAGGAGGCACTT
>WNWK01054291.1:0-11601 GCA_009830355.1 Cherax destructor
CTAGTCAAAAAATTCCAATCAATTTGACTAAATTTGAAGTCCCCCAGAATAACTACGTTATCGTGCTTTTAGCCTTAACAATTTCCTCCCATAGTAGTCTCCCTTGGTCCCTATCTAAGTTTGGGGACGGTATATCACACCTAAAATCAATTTTTCATGCCCCTCTGAAAATTCTATCCAGACAGACTCTGTATGTGTTATTTCAGACTTTATTCCCTTTTTTATGCAACAGTTCAAGCGATCTCGGACATACAGTGCCCTCCACCCCTTCCCGAAACTTCTGTCTACTTGGAACAATTTAAAACCCTGTATATGACATTCAGCAGGCATGTCCCTATTTTTCGTATTGAACCACGTCTCAGTTATGGCAAATACATCAATGTTACCTGCACTTGCAACTAATCTCAAATCGTCCATCTTATTCCTAGCACTACGACTATTTGTATAATACACTTTTAAAGACCCTCCTTTCACTTTACCCTTCCTGCTCCATTCTGTTTTTCCACTATACCTATTACTGTCCTTGTTATTGTTAAGATTTTTTATATCAAAGCCTAGATCTATATTTCGACATTCAGTATTTTCCATTTCTAAACCCATACCTCTAACTAATCCTAGTTTAAAGTCCTAACAACACCCTCAACTGAGCTAGCAAGAAAATCCACACCTGCCCTGGATAAGTGAACCCCATCCCTGGCATACATGTCATTTCGGCCATAGAAGTGGTCCCAGTTGCAAATGAATGGTTTAGCAATGAGAACGTTTAAGCAGGGCCTGATTTAGACCTTGGGGGGCTCAGGGCACTTTAGGTTTGGTGGGCCCTCAACATGGAAATTAAATTGAATTACAAATAAGAAATGAACTGTTAAATAGTTATGAAAATGTGCAAATTGTAGGTGACCTTGAACCCACACATATCTATGGAGGCATCCTTGATCTGTGTCTTGGCTTCAACATTACTTCTGCCAGCTGTGAGTCTACCATTGTATCAGATATATCATCAGACCATTTCCCAAGGCTAACCTCACTAGATATAGGTAATACTATCCTTCCTGGTGGAATATTCAAACGGAAACGTTTTAATGTTCCCCCTGATCAACATGAGGACTTTGTTGCACATGTGACTGGTATAATTCCTATGAGTGTTCCTCTGTTGAGACCTTTAACAATGACCTTGTGAGCAGTATTCAGAACTACTTAGAGCCGCCTCAAAAACCTCCTGGAACTCTTAACCCAACCAACTTCCATAACAATCATACCTCCTATAATAACCATACTTATTACAATGATCTTAAACTTCGAACACTGAAACGTACTGCTCGCAGACTAGGCCTAGCCTATAGAAAACATCGTACCCCTGGAATGCTGAGACTCTTTCAAACTGCCCTTGCTGCTGCCAGAGAGCGTATGACAGAGCTGCGGCAAACTGACTGGGAAAAATTTGTCAATGGTCTCAATGCTCACACCCCACTTAGCCGAGCATGGAGGGACATAATAGAATTAAGGGTAACAGAACTGGTCAGATTGTGCACCCTCATCCGTTACATAGGGCGAATGAGCTAGTCAGTGCTTGGGCTGTTACATCAAGCTATGAAAATCTACCCAGTACCACACAGGCGAAATTAAATGACAAATATGATGCTAGGGGAGAGACTTGTTTATTTATGCTCAGCAAGGAAGATGACTGTAACATTCCTTTCACTGACTTTGAACTTGATGCAGCACTAAGGGCAACTCCACGTCGCCTGGTGAGGATGGTATTACCTACAATATACTAAGATTGCTGTGTCGAGTACCAGGCAATCCTTTACTCGAATTATACAACATGAGCTATGTAACTGGGGAGCTCCTAAATCTTGGACCAACAGCTTCATCATTCCCATTCCTAAGCCCAATCAACAAAATTCATTTCGCCCAATATCTCTTACTAGCTGCTTATGTAAAACATTTGAGATGATGATTCTTAATCGTCTCAAGTACAGAATCAAACATTTTTTGTCCCCCCGGTTGCATGGTTTCATGCATGGAAGGAGTGTGCACCATTGCATAGCCACCTTTCTCACTCTGCACACTGACAGCTCATACACTACCTTCCTTGACCTTAAATCTGCTTTTGATGTTGCCAACCGACATGTAATCATTAGTGAACTTGCCAGAATGGATGATGGAGGATGGCTTCTCCGCTGGATTAAAGGCTACCTGTCCAACAGAAAGTCTTCTGTGTTGTTCCAGGGGCATAGAAGTATAACTAAAGACTTTGAATTAGGAACCCACAGGGAGGTGTGCTCAGTCCCACTCTATTCAATATTCTAATTAATGCCTTACTTAATGCTATGCATAATCAGCCCCATCATTATATGATCAGTTTCGCTGATGATATAATGATTCACACCACCGGATTCTCCAACACCCAAAACATCCTTAACCATGTACTAGCCTCGTGTCAGGACCTGGGGTTGATAATCTCTACTGATAAAACAAAGATACTCAATAGGCGTCCTCCTCGACAGAGAGGCACAGTTCCCCAGATCCAGTTGCATGATGGGTCTCTTCTAGAATATGTAAACAGATACAGGTATCTAGGCTTTGAGGTCCCACTACTTGGACCTGTTGTAACGAGACTTTGTCGTCAATACAAAGAAAGGCTGAGAGCACTTAGAGTTGTGGCAGGGTTTCATCCCAGGTATAGTGCTAATGTTAAAATTGTGAAAATGATGTATCTTGCTTATATTAGATCATTGGTTGATTATGCTGCGCCACTACTTGCTCTTGTGTCTGACTGGAAGCTTGGAGGGCTGGAAAAACTGCAGAACGAAGCAATGAGGATCATTTTAGGATGCCCTCGTACTGCCAAAATTTTAAATATGCAGAAAGAACTTGATATTCCAAGCATCAGAGATCGTGTTACTGAAAGAAATATCCTAATTGGGGTTAATATGCTCAGGCAAGCCCATTCAAACCCCTGCACAGAAGCCCTCCAAACTTTCCTCAGCACTGGTGAACATCCCTCCAGATGGATCGAAAAAACTGGAACCGACCTCCGCATGAATCAGATACATGATCTGTGGCAAGTAAAGCAACAGCGGCACTTCTCCGCTCCATGGAATAATACCCCATTCCAAACTACCATCCCACCATTTCCCCCAAACTACTTCTTAAATCACAACCAAAGCTTCGCCGAAGCCAAACATGATGCCTTAAGCTGTATTGATAATTTAGCCAAACAGCACACTCTCTCACAAATTATTTACGTTGATGGTTCTGTTCACCAATCCACTGGTGCAGCTGGTAGTGCTGCCGTTGTCATACAGAGTGATGGCTCTCTTAAAGAAATTGGGCCTCTACCCTTCAGACAGAACTGTTTGCCATACTCCTTGCACTCAAATGCGTCCATGTATCTAAGGTTGACTCTCTAATTGTAACTGATTCTCTGTCATCCATAAATGCTCTCAACTCATCAAGTATAACTTGTAGCATGCTTGTGCCAGAAGCCAGACACAGGTATGGTAGGATTGTGGATAGTAGAGTCAGAGTACATGCTGTGGATTCCATCTCACATTGGTCTTCAGATGCATGATAGAACTGATAAATTGGCTAAGTTTTATGCTTTCAAAGAGGGGGTAGATTACAATCTTGGCTTGTCAGTTAGCAGTTTGAGAACAATAATACGAAAAGAACTTCAACTGAATTTTATTGACTTAAGACTCAGGGAGATTGACACCAGTCAGTCCATCTATCATCATTCTATCATGCAGGAAGAGCCACATGTCTATGGTACATCCAACAAAATAAGCAGACTCTTGGATGTCACTACCGCCCGCCTCCGGCTGGGTTACAAGTATCTTTGGCAGGTTAAATCACCACCACCAGATGTATACCAAACAAAATGTAAACTTTGCCAGTTGGATTATTGTCACACCCTGCGTCATTATGTACTGGAGTGCGATAAAATTAATGAATTCAGAGACAACTCACTCAGAAATGTTCAAGATAGTCAAAGTATTTTATCCACAGTGGTATATTACAGACCATTCTGGAAAAATACCCTGACTTTGCTCCTGTAAATAAAGCATTGCCACGTGTGTGTGTGTGTGCGTGTTGATTGCCATTTTGTCCTGTGCACATGTCGATTGAAGGCTGGGCCTGTTGTGTGTGCGTGTGTTAGTTAGTTACCATTTTGTCCTAGGACATGTCAATTAGACACTAGGCCTGTTGTATATATGTGTGTGTATGTGTATGTAAGGAAACACTTCGAAATGTTTCTGCCCCACCGGGAATTGAACCCGGCCCCTCCGTGCGTCAAGCAAGAGCTTGTGTATGTGTATGTGTATGTGCTTGTGTATGTGTATGTGTGTGTGTATGTGTGTATGTGTATATGTAAGTGTGTATGTATATGTGTGTGTGTGTACCCAACAATAAAATTTGCACCAAGAACTCATTACAGTTGTGACCGGGTGTAGACTAGTGAAGTGTTCATTGCGTTATAATTTGTTCATGATTGTAACCATGTATAAACGTTTAGTAAGTAAATTTACTTACATGTTTCATTACATTTGTAACTTGTGAGTTCATTACCTTTGTAGCTTGTTAGTTCATTACCTTTGTAACTTGCTCAGCTATCAAAACTTTGGGGCCCAGTCCCTGGACCCATTATGTACCTCTGTAATCTTTTGACTACCGCCCAAAGGATGGGTATGGGGTGCATAATAAAGATATCAAACTGAAGGTTAATAAATGAGAGCTATAATACAGTATAGAGTACAAAATTTACATTAAATATTGATGCTGTTTTGTTAAAGTAATGTTACCCATCAAGGGAGGGGTGCCTTGATAATAATAATAATAATAATAATAATAATAATAAATTTTTATTTCATTGCAAGTTTACATCGAGATTTTGTAATTACAATCATGAGCTGAAGTGCAAAGAGAGCCACTATCATGCCATGGCATTTGGGCAGATTAATCTAGTGGCTTATAAACTACTTAATACTAGAGAAATTGATTGAGTTTGTTTTAGTTAAACATTGATTCAAGGAAGTTAATAAATTTTCCTCTTGAATCGAACCTGATTCTGATATTCTCAAGGCTATTTATAACCCCATCGGGTTTACAGCTACCTAATATTACTTTTTAAGTAATTATTTTGAGGACACAAGTAACCTCTCCGTTCGGAAGGACGAGTCTAAGTATGTAAACCATGATAATGTCGAAAACAAAAGCGCACAAGTGATATAATAATATCTTTATTTACAACAAGTACATGTACAAGGTATACAGACCATAGCTGACATCAATGACACACATATAGAAAGCCGCTTGTTATGCTGAGCATTTCCCGCAAATTAGGTCAGGTCAGTTTTGTCCCAGGATGCGACCCACACTAGTCAACAAACACCCAGGTACCCATTTTACTGATGGGTGAACATAGACAACCGGTGTAAGGAAACACTTCCGATGTTTTCACCCCTTCGCCGGAATCGAACCCGGACCCTCACCTTGTGAAGCAGAGTTTTTGCCACCAAGCCACGGGGCCATTTTCCCAGGCGCTATGACCCGGGGGTTTATCGCTTTCCCCATGAGTAATAATGCACAGCATTTTAGCTTTAAAACAAAGTATTAAGATAAGATTTTGTTGGGATTTTTAACCCCGGAGGGTTAACCACCCAAAATAACCTAGGGAAGGGTTAGCCACCCAGTATAACCTGGGGAAGGGTTAGCCACCCAGGATAACCTGGGAGAGGGTTAGCCACCCAGGATAACCCGGGGGAGGGTTAACCATCCATGATAACCCGGGGGAGGGTTAGCCACCCATGATAACCTGGGGAAGGGTTAGCCACCCAGGATAACCCGGGGGAGGGTTAACCATTCATGATAACCTGGGGGAGGGTTAGCCACCCAGGATAACCCGGGGGAGGGTTAACCATTCATGTTAACCCGGGGGAGGGTTAGCCACCCATGATAATCCAAGAAAGTCAGTGCATCACCGAGGACTGTCTTACTTCCACTGTGGTCCTTTAATCTTGCCTCTCTCAGGATGCGACAAGAATAATATTTAAAAATATATATGAAGTACTATATAAGTTCTAGCCAGTGCTTCCCTCATGGAAGGGAAAGGGGCGGTGCCTTCATGCTGGTGTAATAATAATAAAAATAATAATAATAATAATAATAATAATAATAATAATAATAATAATAATAATAATTTCTACAAGTACATGTACAAGGTATACAGACCATAGCTGACATCAATGACATACTACTATATAGAAAGTCCCTTGTTATGTAGAGTATTTCCCGCAAATTAGGTCAATTTGTCCCCAGGATGCGACCCACACCAGTCGACTAACACCCAGGTACCTACTTTACTGAATAACCCTTCCCTTCCTTGGATCAAACACGATTACATCCAATTACCAAAAGTGCTGCATGATCTCTATACGTTAACTATTTTCGCTAAATATAATAATAATAATAAAAAAAAACCAATGTGACAGAAGAGGTATAGTATTGTAGCTGCTTCTTACACACTTATAACTTAGCTGTTTCAGCTTTTAAGGTTTAAATAATAAGGTATTACCAAGACCCCAGTGGAAATGTAACTTTAACTTTCTTGAGTTATGGTCAGGTTAGGTTCGTCGGGGAAAAAGGACAAGAGTTTCCTGACGCGGGTCTAGTTATATGATGACCCGCAGCTGGAGCTGACCACTGGCTTCCCTCCACCCCTTTAAAAATTATGGTCATAGTTATAACCATTTCTGTTTTCTTGGGTTATCCTGGATAATTTACACATATGCTGCTATATATGATCATTTAAAAGGGTGCATCTGTGTACCTGTACGTGAATAAACTAATTATGGTAAACTTCACCTCAAGGGAGGTTCCTTGATGCCAGTGGGGGACTCTTGATCCAAGGAATCGGAACCCTTTAAAGTGCAGGCATTGTACTTCCCACCTCCGGACGGGTGTCCCTAACCCCTTCAAAAAAATATTACCCTGCCTTTTCATGATTACACTATTTTTAAATTTAAATGCAAAGTGGCGCTAGAGCAAAAAAACGATGCAAAAGTAAAAAATACAATACTTCATTGCTAACCTTTTAAATATTTTCATTTTTTGCTTATGGTGACGGGAAGAATGCACATTAAAAAAGGGTAATGGTAATAAGTTGGTGTGTCTGAATTTGTTTGGGTTATCCAAGGTAATTTACACTATGTATGATAACTGTATTTATATCTGCCTGTACCTAAGTAAACTTACTAAATGAAGGTTAAAGGGATAGTGGAGCGGGTTTTTGATCTTCTACCTGCCTTTTTATCTGGGCGTTCCACATGCCTTTCATCTGGGCGTTCCACATGCCTTTCTATTTGGGCGTTACACATGCCTTTCATCTGGGCGTTCCACATGCCTTTCTATCTGGGCTTTCCCACATCCCTTTCTATCTGGGCGTTCCACATCCCTTTTTCATCTGGGCGTTCCACATGCCTTTTTTGGGCTTTCCCCATGCCTTTCTTTTTGGGCGTTCCACATCCCTTTTCTATCTGGGCTTTCCCCTGAGGGCGACATGCCTTTCAAAAAGTTTTTCAGGGGCCCAATCCCTTTTTTGGGGCCCACAGCCCTTTTTGGGCGAAGGGGTTTCAATGGGCGCCTGTTTCACGGGCTTTTACCCCCAGGGGTTTCCAATCCTTTTAGGGCCCAATGTTTTTTTTTGGGGTTAATGTTTAAAGGGGACACCCCCTTTTTTGGGGTTTAATTTTTCAGGGGTTTCTTTTTCCGGGGTTCCAATGTTTTTTGGGGGTTAATGAGGGAATCCCATTGGGGGCCAACCCCAGGGCTTCCCAAAACAGCCCTTTGGGCCAACCCTTTCATCGGGGCTTAACAACGGGGCTTCCCAATTTTCAATCCCCACCTTTTTTGGGCTTTCCAAAAGATCGGGGAACCCCAAAGGGGACATGTTTTAAAAAAGGGGGTTTAGGGAAAAAGGGCCAACAAACCTCCGGCAAAGTTGAAAAACCTTGGGGGTGGGGTATAACGCCAAAGCCGTCCCGGGGCACCTAACCAGTAACGGCGGCAGCATAGGGGCCCCTGGCAAAACCCAAGATTAGCGTTCCGTTACCTTTAAAAAGGAATCGTTCAAAAACACTGTACACCGTGTACGTCAGGCCCATACTAGAATATGCAGCACCAGTCTGGAACCCACACCCCGGTCCCAAACACATAAAAAAAACTAGAGAAAGTGCAAAAGGGTTTTCGACAAGGTTAGTTCCACAACTCAGGGGGCTGTCCTATGAAGAAAGGTTGAGGAAATAGGACCCCCCAACACTGGAGGAAAGAAGGGTCAGGGGGAGCATGATAACGACATACAAAATACTGCGGGGAATCGACAAGGTAGACAGTGACAGGATGTTCCAGAGAGGGAACACAGAAACAAGGGGACACAACTGGGGAAACTGAAGACTCCCGATGAGTCAAAGGGATGTTAGGAAGCATTTCTTCAGCCACAGAGTAGTCAGGAAGTGGAATAGTCTAGAAAAAAGATATAGTGGGGCAGGAACCATACATAGTTTTGGGGGAGGTATGATAAAACTCATGGAGCAGGGAGAGCAGAGACCCAGTAGCGGAAGGGAGGCGGGGGTTTGGGGGCTGAGTCTCGGCCCCCGCCCCACAATTAGGTGAGTTTCAATTAGGGGAGTAAAACACACGCATGTGCAACCTGGTCACCTCTGACCTCATGGTCTGGTCATTTACCTCTAAACTCACGCTAACCAGAAATAGTTAAGTCAAGTTATTCAAAGGGAGAGGGGTGGGGGGCCCCTTTTCTTTCTATTTTCGATGCCCCACACACACTTTATTTGTAAAATTTCCCTTTTATTAATTAAACTATTTTTTATTTCTACATTTTTTTTTACAAAAGGGAAATCCTTCATTGAATTTTCGGCAGGGGTCCCAGGCATTTTTCCCCCTTATAAATCCGGCCCTGCGTTTAAGGGCCATAAACCGAACAGGAGAATACATAAACTCAAATACCACTTTGAGTACAGGCAACAGATCCTACATTTATTCATCTTCAACAATGAAAAAAAAAAAAAGAAAATAAAGAAAACTTGCAATATCAGAGAAACACTAGTTTTGGGTTTGACTTTTTAGTACAGGTAAAACTCAATAAATCAGATCTTACATTTTCTTACCTTCAGTCCTGCAAAATCATCTAAAACATCATCAAAATCAATTATTTTCCCTTTTAGGTCTATTTGTTCCCCGTAATCATATAATAGGCTATATAGAAACGAGGAATTCTTTCTTATGTTGGTTCAGCAATGTTTTTTGCATTAATGTCACCTTTTTGAAGTCTATAGTGTCACCCCCCAAATGGTAAGTAAGTAAGTTTATTCAGGTATACACAAATACATTTACATACATTATCATACATAGCAGCATATTTTAGAGAACCTAGGATAACCCAAAAAATCAGACAAGTGACTTATTTCCATTGGGGTCCTTTTTGGGATCACCGGGGGGGCACCCCCCTCCCTTACGACGCCACTGCATTGAAAACCACTTGTTATGGGAGGCATTTCGGGCCCAAAATTTAAACCCGTTTTGTCCCCCGGATGCGACCCACATTTTGGCCCACTAACACACCCAAATACCCATTTTACCGACGGGTGAACATAGACAACCGGGTGTAAGGGAAAAAATCCCAATGTTTTAAACCCCCGCCGGGGGAACCCCGGACACCTCAACGGGGAAGCGGGCTTTTCCACCAGGGGCCCCGGGCCAAGCAAGTGGAACAAAAAAGGAATTTTAGATAAATGGTTCAGAGAACTCACAAGAAGTTAATAAATTAGACACATATGGAACACTTGGGTATCTTTATTGAGTTTAGTTTGATATCTTTTTTTATGCACCCCATACCCATCCTGTGGGCGGTAGTAAAAAATTCAGAGGTAATAATGGGTCCGGGGACTGGACCTAAAATTTTTGAATTGAGGTTACCAAAGTTGAACTCAGATGGATCTGGTCACAATCATGTCAAGTTACAAAGGTATTTGCAGATTACAGGGGTATATAATGGGTCCAGAGAGGGGCCCCAAATTTTTGATAGCTGAAAAAGGTAAAAAGGTAATGAATTCGACGAAAATATAGTTACAAGGTAATGAATCATGTAAGAAAATTTACTTACGTCTGTACATGTTGCAATCATGAACAAATTATAAAGCAATGAAATCATTAGTCACCCCGGCCACAACTGTAATGAAAATTATTGAAAACGTTTCACCACCTAAGGGACAGTCCACCACAAAAAGAATGGTGAAGATCAGGAGTTGAGATAATCAGTCTCTCAGCCTGGAGTCGATGTCGGGACGGGTTACCTCAAATTCCTCGATCTTCCCATTGTTCTTTGTATTGGATGATAAACCCTTGTGGTGAAACATTTTCTCAATAAAATACAATGTTGCACATGTCTAATTTATCAACGAGGGTGTTGACACGGCTCCTCTTACCCCGCAACACAAGTCAACGTGGTTATTTGGGATGCAAAAAATTAAACGTTGTCACAATATTTATATGTTGTTGACGAAGAAGAGGCCCTCATCCATGCTGGCACCAAAAAGAAGGAAAAAAGTATACTTATGTATCGTAAAGAATATCCTTCAGTTTCGACGCCAAAAACATGCCTCATCTTGGACCTTGTCATGTGAAGTTAAATAAAATTTTTTTAGGGAACCCCCCCATGGGGATAAGTTATTCAGGTACAGGTACACATAAATACAGTTTCATAAATTGTCATATTTGCTGCATATTTGTAGGTTACCTAGGATAACCCAAAAAAAAACAGTGAGGGGGGTTTGGGTTCTTTATTCAAGGTTTTATCTGACCTTCTCTCCCCTTTCCCCGAATCCAAATATTGTATTTCTTTTTAACTAATTTCCTTCATCTTCACCATTTGTATTCAGTCACTCCACAAGCTCTACTTAATAAGTAAATAATGTATTTTTTGGTAAAACAAGTCAATTATAAAATAACAATTGTGTAAATTCCCCGGATAACCCAAGAAACCAAATAACTTATTTCCCCTGGAGTCCTTGATTTAGTTCTTAAGTAACATTTAAGCATTATGATTAGTTGCCCAAAATGCATTGCATAATAAGTGGCTTTCTTTTTTGCCTACTAATGTTTTTTACATGTAAACTGTACTATTTACACCATGTAAAAAAAAAAAATTGTGTAAATACAATAATAATACAATTTTTAATTAAATATATTGAAACCTAAGTATTCTTTTAAAAATATTGTATAACCCAAATTTTTCTTTAAATATATTGTATAACCCCAAGTCTTTCTTTCTTTCAACACGCGGCGTTTCCCCCCGAGCGGGGTGGCCAAAAGGGAAAGAGTTTCTCCACATTTGTAATTAACAGGAGAAGGTGTTACTGCCCCCTTTCTCCCCGGGATTTTATGCCCTTCGACACGCATGGTTACGGAGGAAAATTCTGTTCTTTAAATTTTTTTTTTTTTTTTTTTTTTTAACAAGTCGGGCCCTCTCCCCCGAGGCAGGGTGACCCAAAAGAAAATCCCCAAAAGAAAAACTTTCATCAT
>WNWK01054292.1:0-11601 GCA_009830355.1 Cherax destructor
CAAGGCCAATTATTCTTTGCGGTCACACCACCAAGGACACGCAAAGCTCCTAGTATTGGTCCAGGACGGAGCTGGAATGCCTTAGGGTCGTTAAGGGGCAGCCAGGGGAACCCCAGGACCCCGCGGTGGATCATCTCCAGTGGATATTTTATTTAAAACTGTTTTGTTGATGGATTCGGGTCGGAGGAACGAATCGGCCCAACACTTTCAGTGTATAACTTAAAGGGTTGGTAGATGTTTTGTCCACATTCTACATGAAAATAAAACAAAAAGTATAATGAGTTAGGCACGTATGTAATACTAGGCATCTTTACTGACAAAATGTTCAACCTGTTCAGTAGTCGAATTGGATAGGTAGTCTGAAGTAATTGGTCCCTTAACCTAGAACAAACACTTGTTGCCAGATACTTGTATACCGGAATGAGGTCACAGGTGAGCTGGGCCCACCAGCTCATCTTTGAGCTCATCTCTATATCAGTGTCTGGTCTCATCATTTGCTTTAGTCTAAGAGACTGAAAACTATTTCTAATATGATGCAGACTTGTGAATATTGACGATTATTGTATCTTTTAAGAGTTAATGTTGTAACACTATTACAGACCATTCTGGAGAAATACCCTGACTTTGTTCACTGTAAATAAGCATTACCACGTGTGTGTTTATTCATCTAGTTGTGGTTGCAGGGGTCGATTCACAACTCCTGGCCCCGCCTCTTCACTGGCCGCTACTGGGTCACTCTCCCTGCGCCATGAGCTTCATCATACCTCTTCTTAAAACTATGAATGGATCCTGCCTCCACTACATCACTTCCCAAACTATTCCACTTCCTCACCACTCTGTGACTGAAGAAATACTTCCTAACATCTCTGTGATTCATCTGAGTCTTCAACTTCCAACTGTGTCCCCTTGTTGCTGTGTCCCATCTCTGGAACATTCTGTCTGTCCACCTCTCAGTATTTTATGTCGTTATCATGTCCCCCTCTCTCTCCTGTCCTCCAGTGTCGTCAGGTCGATTTCTTAAGCCATAAGAAAGAAGGAACAGTTCAGCAGGCCTACTGGTCCATGCGAGGCAGGTCCAAGTCTCCAACCGGCTTAAGCCAATGCCCCGACCCAGCCAGGTCAGGTTACATTCACTTAAGAAAGGAGCACAGCATCTGACCTAGTGGCACAAGCTAGTCAGGACCAACTCTCACCCACCCGCACCCACTCATATAATTATCTAGCCAATCACCTGGATTTAACCCTCCCCAGGTAAACTCCAGGTAGTCAGGTCACTTCCGCTTAAGGAATTAGTACGGCATCTGACTTAGTAGCACAAGCTAGTCAGGTCCAACTCACACCCACCCACACCCACTCATGTATTTATCTAACCTATTTTTAAAACTACACAACGTCCCAGCCCCTATGACGGTACTCAGGAGTTTGTTCCACTCATCCACAACTCTATTACCAAACCAGTGTTTTCCTATATCCTTCCTGAATCTGAACTTTTCCAACTTGAAACCATTGCTGCGAGCCCTGTCTTGGCTGAATATTTTCAGCCTCAATCAGCCTC
The DNA here is from genome assembly GCA_009830355.1 of Cherax destructor. Taxonomy (NCBI): domain Eukaryota; kingdom Metazoa; phylum Arthropoda; class Malacostraca; order Decapoda; family Parastacidae; genus Cherax; species Cherax destructor. The sequence continues at coordinate 1,556 of WNWK01054292.1, forward strand.
AATCATATCCCCCCTAATTCTACGCCTTTCTAGAGAGTGCAGATTCAAGGCCCTCATTCTATCCTCATAGGGATGATTTCTGATACATGGGATCAACTTTGTCATCATCCTCTGTACGTTTTCCAGTGCATTTACATCCATTCTGTAATACGGTGACCAGAACTGTGCAGCATAATCTAAATGAGGCCTAACCAAAGATATATAGAGTTGAAGAACAACCTGAGGACTTCTATTATTTATACTTCTTGATATGAAGCCAAAAATTCTGTTAGCTTTATTGCGAACATTTATGCACTAGTCTTGTTGCAAACCTTTGCACTTTCTCTAGTTTTTTTAGTTCCAAACTGGTGCTGCATACTGCATACTATGACTGATGCAGAAGTTACTAATGGCATGTCTGAATTGTCATTTTTTTCTTTAAGCTGTTTCAGGTTTTGCAGTTACTTTTCCAAGCACTGTATCTTAGCTTCTGCTGTTTTTGCTTGTAGCTCCCACTTCGTGCTCTCTGCAGCTATCCTCTCCTCCATTTTTGTGCTAAGCACTACTAGCTTCCTTCCCCATTCTTCCTCCCTTTTAGTGAGCTGTGCTCCCAAGCTACCCTCCCAGTCTCATCCACCAGACCCCTTGTTGTCATCCCTCTTCTTGGGTAGCCCATTTTACCACAGAACAAGCTTATGTATTTTCAGAGTGGTATGTGAGAGAGGAGAGAGAGAGAGAGAGAGAGAGAGAGAGAGAGAGAGAGAGAGAGAGAGAGAGAGAGAGAGAGAGAGAGAGAGAGAGAAATTTTATAGCATAGGAGGGAGTGTGGGTGGAGAGTGTGGGGTGTGAGAGATAGGGATAGAGGAGGCAGAGGGGAGGGTTAGGAGGTACAAGGGGAGGGGGATGGGAAGTGTGGGAAAAGCAAGGGGGTAGGAGGAAGAGGAGGAGAGATGAAGGGAAAGTGGAGTGTGTGTGTACTCACTTAATTGTACTCACCTAATTGTGGTTGCAGGGGTCGAGACTCAGCTCCTGGCCCCGCCTCTTCGCTGTCCGCTACTGGGTCTCTGCTCTCCCTGCTCCATGAGCTTTATCATACCTTGTCTTAAAACTATGTATGGTTCCTGCCTCCACTATATCTTTCTCTAGACTATTCCACTTCCTGACTACTCTGTGGCTGAAGAAATGCTTCCTAACATCCCTTTGACTCATCTGAGTCTTCAGCTTCCAGTTGTGTCCCCTTGTTGGAGAGAGTGTGTGAGTGTGAGAGAGTGAGAATGAGAGTGTAAGAGAGAGTACGAGAGAGTGTGGTAGAGTGAGGTAGATAGGAGAGAGGTAGAGTGCGTGTATAGTGGGGTGGGAAGAGGGGTGGTAGAAATACCGTGGGGTGCAGGGCGAGAGGTGGGTGTGTGTGTACTCACCTAGTTGTGGTTGCAGGGGGTCGATACATAGCTCCTGGCCCCGCCTCTCTCTGCGCTATGAGCTTTATCATACCTCTTCTTAAAGCTATGTATGGAACCTGCCTCCACTACATCGCTTCCCAAACTATTCCACTTCCACTGCGTGTGTGTGTGTTAGTTACCATTTTGTCCTAGGCACATGTCGATTAGACACTAGGCCTGTTGTATGTATGTGTGTGTGTGTGTGTGTGTGTGTGTGTAACGAAACACTTCGAGATGTTTCGGCCCCGCCGGGAATTGAACCCGGGCCCTCCGTGCGTGAAGCAAGAGCGCTAGCCACCATGCCATCGGGGCAGCCACCTGTGTGTGCGTGTGTGCGTGCGTGTGTGTGTGTGTAAGTGTGTTAGTTAGTTAGTTACCATTTTGTCCTAGGCACATGTCAATTAGACACTAGGCCTGTTGTATGTATGTGTGTTTGTAAGTGTGTGTGTAAGTGTGTGTGTAAGTGTGTGTGTGTACGTGCGTGCGGGCGTGCGTGCGCCCTCGTGTTCGCGCGCGCTCGTGTGGGTGTATGACCCACTTAGTATTTGTACTTATAATTCATTACAATTGTGACCTGGTGTGGACGTGTCAGTGGCTCATTACTTTGTAATTTGTTCATGATTGTAACCATGTATAGGAGTGTAGATTGTTCATTACCTTTGTAACTTGCCATGATTGTGACCAGATATACCTGGAGTTCATTACCTTTGTAACTTGCTCAGCTATCAAAACTTTAAGGCCCAGTCCCTGGACCCATTATGTACCTCTGTAATCTTTTGACTACCGCCCACAGGATGGGTATGGGGTGCATAATAAAGATATTAAATAAAACTAATATTGCAACATGAACATGATAACGTAGTTTTAAGTAAGACACGTGCAGTACTATGTACCTTTGTTGACGAAGCGTTTCGCCTGAGCTGTAGGCTTCGTCAGTTGACTACAGTGACATCAATATTGATGGAAAACTAAGTAGTCTAAGTAGAGGAGTAATTTGATGTAAATCAGTCTATTACGCTTGTTCGAAACGTTTTGTCAATAAAGATACCGTGTGTTGCACGTGTGTTTTATTTTATCCAGGCGGTACTGTATAACATTTATAACATAATATTGCAATTGTACGAGATAAATTAACCGTGTTGATCACTCACGAAAATTGACGATAGGAGCTGAGATGTCCTGTAACTCTTGCAGGTCTGAAAGATTAATCCGTGATTATTAACCACACTTTCTGGGTATTGCAATCTGAGATATCAGTGGTGATAATTCTTTATGAATCAAAGTTGCACTCTACTGTATATTCATTCTTTTATACTAAACCCATATTAACTACATTTATAGATCCCCGGAAATATGTTCAGGTATTTTTTTTATATATATTTTATTTAAAACAAACATTATATAAAACACACTCATCAATATGACACCTTATAACAAGTAAGGTTATCGCAAAATACAAACCAACAACCGTATGTACCAACCCACACATGAATCTCGGCTTCACAATGCCAAGAAAATAAAGCGTACCATCCGAATACAAAGAAAACACGAATACAATGCAATGTGCTGACGATAAAGCACAAAACAATATATAACCTACATTATGGCATCATGTACATTACTTACTGCCTATAAGTACAAAACACGTTATATATTTATTATCACAATATAGATCTATAAAAAAATTACCCCTTTCCCTGCAATTCCACCTACCCAAAATAAATCTGCACACTAACATGTGCCAATTACCATCCCTATTTTATTAAAACCAAAACAGAACAAGGAGACACACTAACACCACCTCACTTCGTCATTGAGCCGGTCCCAAAACATTGAGAATCGTTATGACACAAACATGTCTTTGCACATTGACCGACCTTAAGTCGGTACTTAACATTGAACATTAACAAACATAATATAAGAACATTAGTATATACAGAAGCATACAATGTGTTCAGTACACCGAGGAAATGACATGTAATTATGTTAGTACATATAATCTGGAACATTATGCCACTAAACACTCCTCATCCAAGTACCAATTACATTCATGAAGAATTGAAAAGTAACAAATACTGTTTTCGTTGTTTTCCCTTCCGAATTTACAATGTAATCCCAAAGAATTACCTCTCATCAATGCTATCTAAGGACGATATAATGTAATACAAATCTTTATCAATACCTCCAACATTAAACGTTGCAACACTAATGCTGCTCCCATCAGAAAGCTGTTTTGATTTTGATTTTTATCTTAACGATTTATTAATATTAGAAACAGATATGAACAGACTATAACCATATCAATTATTGGTGAGATCACACAACTTAAAACGTACATGGTTCAAAACATAAGGGACGTCAGGCATATACATATATATACATATATATCCACACACCTACACATATATACTGAAGATCTTACCAGGACCCACGCCCGAAACAAACCCCCATTGTTATCCCCTGACACCCTCTCATCATACCCTCCCCTCCCCAGTCTAGGTCACCGATACATGCTCCATTCACCCCAAAACCCCCTCCTCCCCTCCCCGCTCATACACGTGCATACCTCCTAATCGACACATACGCTAATCAGACCCCCCATCCCCCGGGAGACCAACCCCTTAAGGCACCCTTAAGGCACCAAACATACATCCCGCCCCTCTAGGCTCGACATCCTTCCCTCTAATTATACAATTCCAATCACCTGCTACTTTTGTTTAATTAATTAACTTACTCAGGTGCTAACTCAGGTGCTATAGTTTTAGATTCTTATTAGCTGTAAATTGACTACCTTAGCTCATTCTTTTCATTTTTGTAAACATATTCAACGTACTAACTCACGTGCCAAGAAATCCTTTTGCATTGTCCTATTCTTAGGTCTACTTGTGTTGTTCTAATTTTAAGTTTAATTATAGAATCACACTAAATCTTATGATTCCAAACATTGATCCTGAAATCAACCTTCTATTAAATGACTTACATGAACCTAACAACAACTGTCATTACTACACAGCAGAACAGGCTAAAACACTACTCAAATCCAACAATAACATAACTATCTTTAATTACAATGTCAGATCTTTAAGCAAACATTTTGATGACCTCACTGCATTATTAAACTCACTTCAGGCCAGTATGTCCATCATTGCTCTCACTGAAACATGGTTAAAGCCTCATACTACAGATATCTATGCCATTCCTGGTTACACAGCCATACACAATTGTCGGCCAGACCAACAAGGAGGTGGCACAGCTATGTTCTACTCAGACCAGCTTGAATGTATTAACAATACTTGCACAAGAGATGAACATGGAGAATATATAATAGCTAAATTTAAATCCAAATATCTACAAAAACCTCTCACAGTTATAAACATCTATAGATTACCACAGTCAAACATTCAACAATTAATTGAAAAATTAGGAAGTATGATTACTGATGCACACATGAACAAAGACCACTTAATCCTCACAGGCGACTTCAATATAAACCTCCTACAAGATCAGGACCCACTAGTAACTGAATTCACAAACACTATGAGCAACTGCTTGCTGCTCCCGACAATAACAAAACCTACGAGAATCTCTGAGACCTGTGCCTCTCTATTAGACCATATCTGGACTAACACCATATCCCCATTAAAATCAGGCATAATCACAGACAATACCACTGACCACTACCCGACCTTTCTCATAACAAATCTCGGAAAATTACCACTAGAGACTACTAAAGTTACCTTCAGACTACATAATGAGACAGCTATAAATAGCTTTATAACAGCTATGACAAACATTGACTGGCAAACAGAAATAGACAACTTCCCAGATACTGACTTATGTATTAATAATTTTCTTAAAAGACCCAATACCTCTATAATAAGCACTGCCCTAAAAAAACTAAACAAATCACAACTAAAAGATAAAATAGTCCCTGGCTAACCCCAGCATACTCAAGTCCATTAATATAAAGCACCTATATGAAAAACAGTACAGAATGGGACAAATATCAAGAGAACAAACAAAACGCTACTCATCAAACCTAACGAGTCTGACAAGGTCAAAAAACTGTACTATGAGAACAGATTACATAACTTAAAAGGTGATATAAAAAGACCTGCAAAACCCTATCTGAAATTCTAGGAACAAAAAAATATCCACAAACAGAACAATCAAACTAACAAAACCAGATGAACCCCTACTCCACCTATTGAAACAGCAAACAAACTCAATGATTTCTTCTCCACCATAGGTAAAAAGCTGGCAAGCAAAATCCCAAGTTCTAATACTCCACCTAACAACTATCTCACTGGCACCTATCCGAACACACTATTCCTAGCCCCAACCAACCCAATAGAAGTTTCACTTATAATCAACACATTAAAAACAAAGCAGGTGACCTAAATAACTTACCACCTTATATATACAAAAAGCCTCTCAAGTTCTCTCACCAATTATTGCAACACTTTTTAACAAATCCATTGAATCCTCTACCATCCATCAATACTCAAAATAGCAAGGGTCACCCCAATACATAAGGGAGGAGATCAAGCAGACCTGAATAACTACAGGCCGATATCTAACTTACCCCTTCTCTCCAAAATCTTTGAAAAATTTATTCATAGACAAATATATTCCTACCTCACCTCCAACAACGTACTCAACCACTGTCAATTTGGATTCAGGCCTAATAAAAATACAAATGATGCTATTATACACATGTTAGAAATAATTTACACCGCCCTTGAGAAAAAAGAAATCCCAGTGGGAATCTTCATTGATTTATGTAAAGCTTTTTGTGGAGAAAATTCTCCCTTAATACCCTTGGTAAGGGCCCTCACCCTTTCCTCCCTTAGGAAAGGGCCAGAGGAGGCGCGTCTGGCTGAGAAAAACAATTTAATTCAAGCCAGATGTACTGACGACAGTGTGTCACGAATTGTGCTGACCACAGCACCATGAGGCACCTCGTTGCTGCACGAGGCACGAGCCACAAGGCAGCATGAGGGGCAGATTGAATACAGGCTCCGTAGAGGTCATACGACTCTAGGGGTCATGCGGCGCGAGGCGACGTAATTCAACATAGACATTAGTCGTACGCGTCCGTTAATCTAATTTAATCTCCACTAACGTCGGGAAATAAGATAAGAACTCTGTTCCAGCGCGTTTAGTGAATAACATCAACATCGCAGTATATTCAGAAGTGTGCGCAGCTTCTGACTACGGCAAAAAGACTGACATTAAAGAACGTAAAGGGACAATGAGTTTGCGTCGTCTAACAAGGCAGTGACTCTTCAGCAGCGTTCTTCAAACAAGACAGCGATATCCGGGTGTGAATTAAGGGTCCGTTACAAATACCCAGGTAAGTCTGCTTAAACTTAGATGCCACCTACTGCGCAGTTAGGAATGCATAATTTGCTTTAGGCAGATTTATCAATTCACCCGGTGACTCGTGGGCGATCCGCCCAAAAAACGTGAGTAAACCGCCTTTCAGTCTGTCAAATGACTGAGATATGGGCATATGCTCCTTTGGGGCAATAACTCACACATTGATGTTTATCTTACAGCCCCTGTGAAGAATGAGGCCATAGATGGATCCCTGAGAAGGTGTTGGGGACGGCTGCGACATCTTGGATTCATCAATAAGCTAAGTATTAGCGAACCATAGTTCATTTTTATCGTAGGAGAGAGCCCTGTCTCCACACTTTTGATACAGTTGACCATGATCTGTTACACTTAAAATTATCGCACTATGGTATAAGAGGACACTTCTTAAACTACCTAAAATCATACCTTAGCAACAGAAACCAATATGTGTACACAAATGGAGCTAGCTCCACCGCGCAAACTATTACCGTAGGTGTCCCACAGGAAGTGTTCTTGGCCCACTGCTCTTTCTCATTTACATTAACGACCTACCAAATGCATCTCAACTACTCAAACCCATACTTTTGCAGATGACACTACATACGTTATTCTCACCCAAGCCCAGACACACTAGCCAACACTGCAAATACTGAATTGCAGAAAATATCTACCTGGATGATGACCAACAAACTTACTCTCAATATTGATAAAACCTATTTTATCCAGTTTGGGAACAGAGCTGCAAACGCACCACTTAACATAATGATAAACGGGTCCCCTATCGCAAAACTCACAGAGGAAAATTCTTAGGAATACATCTTGACAGTGGCCTCAAATTTCAGACACACATACAACAAATCTCCAAGAAAGTCTCAAAGACCGTGGGAATACTATCCAAGATACGGTACTATGTTCCACAACCAGCTCTCCTTACCCTATATCACTCACTCATTTACCCCTACCTCACCTATGGAATCTGCGCATGGGGCTCTACATCAATAACTCATCTCAGACCATTAATAACACAACAAAAGGCAGCAGTTAGAATGATAACAAATTCTCACTCCAGGCAACATACTCCACCAATATTCAAAAACCTAAACTTACTCACCATACAAGACATCCATACTTTTTACTGTGCCTATTACATACATAGAAAACACTATGCAGATATTAACCCACCACTCAAACTTCTCCTTACTAATTTTAACAGGACACATGACCATAACACTAGACACAGATCACTCCTCGATGTTCCCCGTGTCCACCTAACACTATGTAAAAATTCAATGCACATAAAAGGCACGAAAATTTGGAATTCATTACCTGTCATTGCCAAAGAAACCCTACCTGTACCCCAATTCAAAACGATGCTAAAAAAACCACCTTCTCACCCAAAGCTAATTGCTCCATATCAACCATTCCCAGCAAAGTAGAATAATCACTTAACGTAAAACCTGACTTTAAAGTCAATGTATTGTATGAATGAACGAATGAATGAATGTAAAACCTGTTATGAATAATACTTACTTAGCTAATTATTCCCACAACACTTACATTATAATGACCACGTAAACTGCAATGCAATTAATTGTTTTAAATTGTTATCTCACTCAATTAGTTGCATTGCTGCAATAAATTGCTACAATTGATATGTTCAACTTATATTCAAACTTTAAAACTTAGATATGCAACTTTACTTATTTTATAAATTATCAACCATAACTTTTTATTATTTTATTATTATTATTGCTTTAATTTGTTTAATCTGATTTAATTAATTTTATAATGAAGACAAAGTACAAAACTATGTTCAAATTTATAGCTTAAATACTCACCTTTACTCATTGTATACTATCAACAAAATTCTTACAATTTAGTTTTAAGTTAATTTTAAGTCTGCCCAAAATGCCCTGCATACTAGGGGCTTTTGGCATGTACACCTCATGTAATCTCAATAACCAAATGTAATTCTTTGTATCATGTCCAAATAAAAATATTATTATTATTATTATTATAGTAACCATAGGAAGGCCCCGTAAGGCATAGACTAAATCGTTGCGAACAAAATCCTTCTTAACCTTTCGATCATTGCACGCCGTTATGTACACCCCGACAAAACACACCTGAATATCCCCCACTCCCCATCCACCCTAATAATCCTCCCCTACCCTCCTCCCGAGTTCTCAGAAGAAAAGGGCTGGTCTTCCCTTACCCCCCGTCACCCCTCCCTTTAGATGCCCAGAACTACCTGTATACAACCTATAACCTTTCAACATTAATTCCCTTCCACACCTACATTCATACGTCTCAGTGTTACCTCCACCCACTTCCTCTTAACCTCTGCCCGTAGGCCATTGACGTTCATATTCAAACACTTTGAAAGCTGCAATGGGGGTTTCCCCTCTGCCTCACAGGTCCTGGCACCCCTGTCTTGAATGTACCACCATACCCTCGGCCCTCCTTCCCCTCCCTACCTCTGCCTTTCCCCTTCAAACCCCCTTTCCCTCTCTTAGCTATGTCCACCCAGTTCTTTTTACAGGACCTCTGTCCTGGCGTAATCACGCTTTCTACTGAAAGTACCTTTTGTCTTTTCTCCTTGCAGTTTAATGGTTAGAAAGTCGTCAGAAATTTGTAAAAATAATAGAGATTTGAGTCCTCGCAAAGAAGGACAGATAAGCGTTTCATTGAAAGTAAGCACACTGACAAAGAAATAGCAATAATATTTGGTATTTTCAACTCAGTAAAATTAGGAAATTGAATTACAGTCAAGATATAAACTCAAATAGATGGGGAGATGTGGTAGAAAATGGAAAACGAGATTAGACAAAAATAATACGATTAGCCCTTAACAGAAGAGCATCTTGCAGGCAGATTTCCTCTGACTTAGGCGCAGAAGGCTTTGCCTAAAGGACCGTTAATGAGAGGCTTTAGGGGCGCTCATTGAAAGCTTATCATCCCAGGAGGAAGCCACGACTTGCTGAACCCATGATATGGAAACGTTTAGCCTGGGCTAAGAATAACATTGATTGGACTTCTGAACAATGGTAGCAGGTAAGAATTACATTTACCTATTCAGTTCATTTATTGTTCATAAAAGAACATTAATTATTAGTAAAATGACAATTCTATTTGAAAAATTAAAATATCTGCCTCACATAAGAGATTGTTGGGTATTCCAGCAACAAACAGCCGCATGTCGCACGGCAAAATCATAATCGGTAAAGACGAGGTGTGGATAAAATGAAGTTGAGCTGCTCATTGGCT
>WNWK01054293.1:0-11600 GCA_009830355.1 Cherax destructor
TTGTGTTTTGTCGTTCTTTTCAAAGCTACCTGCATTGACCTTACGTTGACTTGGCTACTATCTTTTTCCTATGGGTTAACCAATGTGAACTATGTGAACCTGTTTTATCTCAGTCCGTAGAACTGGTGTTGGTCGCACTAGTCTCGTGGACTAGGCGGAGCTGTCAGTGGAAGAAGGCTCAGATTCTGGATCAAATATTCACGTAATGGCTAAGTTGTTATAGCGGTCGTATGTTCATAGAGACAATATTTGCTGTGCCCCGTCAACCATTGGCCCCAACACTATTTGACAGTGTAGCCCCCAAGACACTTTCTTGTGCTACAACAATGACAGATGACAACTGCTGACTGGAAAGCTTTCTTTAATCTCCACTACCTAGCACAGCTCTATGGAGCTATGCACTAGTTCAGATTACTGCAAGCTCAGGATTTTTCTTCAAATTTATATGTTAGAATCGATTATACTGATATATTTTATTTCCTTTTTATAATTACTTCTGTTAAGAATAATGGTTCATATACTCCCTTTTTACGTAATAAATATTTATATGTTGAGATTATTATCCATATCCCTACTTGGTTAGTTTTCTGTAAATATTTTTCTATTGTTGTGTTTGTGGTCAGTGTTGTGTTATGGTGTTCGTCTGTTGGTGGAGGTTGTGGTGGTAACAAGCACTGAAAGGTTTATGGTATTATGTGGTGGTCATTGTCATGTGGTGGTTCAAGGATGAGTCTACACAATGGTTAATGATGAGTGGTGGTTGTGGTCAGTTTTGAGTACAGGGTTGGTCAATAGTGTTGTGTGGTGATCGGTATTTAGGGAGGTGGTGGTCAGTGTTGTGTGGTTGTCACTGTTATGCGGGGGGGGGGTCATGGTCAGTTTGGTTGTGGGATGGTCAGTGTAGTGTGGTCGTAGCTGTGGTCAGTGTTGTGGTGGTCGGTCTTGTGTAATGGTGGTGGTCTGTGTTGTGTTGTAGTGGTGATTATCAGTGTTGTGTGGTGGTGATCAGTATTACTTTTGGAGTGAGTGAAACATCAGTATCTGGGAGAGAGCAGTGAAGCACCAGGGATAATAAATACCCAGAACATCACAAGACGGACATTATCAGAATCATATTATAGATGACATACAAAATCAACAGTTTTATAAGACACGTATGTACACTTGGGTATCTTTATAGTTGGTACGTTTCACCTGCACATCAGGTACTAAACTGCTAACAACAGTCTAGGATGATGTACTTCCACTATTAGGCTAGCTTAAGTGTATTATCAAAACCAGCTCTTGTACCTCACTTCTACCTCCAACATATTATATAGCTGTCTAGCCTCGTGCCTCAGCTGTAGCAAATTGGTTGTCCACTTTTTATCAGTGCTGAAAATGATCACCTCAAAATTACCTATGTTCTTCAACTGTCTCCTGTGTTATTATCACCTGAATTCGATTGGAGAGGTCTGCTGTTTTTGCAACTGAAATGTTGCTCATGTGGACATAGTCAATGATACCTAGTTGGGGGGACGTTAATCCAGGAAACAGCGTCTTATATGATGGTGGTGAGCAGTGTTGTGTCGTAGTGTTGTGGTGAGTGTTGTGTTGGTAATGTTGGTGGTCAGTGCTGTACAGTAGTGTTGAAGTCTCTGCGAATCATCATTAGTAGCCTGGAGAGACCTGTGAATCGTTGAACACCTGGAGTGAAATAGAACCAAGACATGACCTGGCGGACATCATCGGTGTTACCGAGGGGGGCAGTGGGTGAGGCCAGGCTACAGCGTCGGTACCACCATCCTCCACCACCATGATGGGCACCAGCACAACTTCCTGTGGGATGTAACATAACATTGATTACTACTTCACTTCCTTTATCTAAGTAAATGTGTTAATCCTTCCTTTGCAAAACTGCCTTGTCTTCCTCAGGTGCTATGTAACTGCTTCATACTGATTTAACTAACATTTAAAACAAATATTTTATTTATAGTCTACCTGGAGTCTACCTGGAGGGTATTCCGGGGATCAACGCCCCCGCGGCCCGGTCCATGACCAGGCCTCCTGGTGGATCAGGGCCTGATCAACAAGGCTGTTACTGATGGCCGCACGTAGTCCAACAGTACGAACCACAGCCCGGCTGATCCGGCACCTACTTTAGGTATCTGTCCAGCTCCCTCTTGAAGACAACCAGGGGTCTACTGGTAATTCCCCTTATGGCTGGTAGGAGGCTGTTGAAGAGTCTTGGGCCCCGGACACTTATTGTGTTTTCTCTTAGTGTACAAGTGGCGCCCCTACTTTTCACTGGGCGTATGTTGCATCGCCTGCCAAGTCTTTTGCTTTCGTAGGGAGTGATTCCGAAACGTCGTCGTAAACTCTTCTATGTGCGGGTTATTTGTGTATTGTTCCAGTCACGGTATTGTGCCTTTTTCTGTTATTTCTTCTAGGTGTATATTATGATGTATCTCTCTCGCCTGCGCTCCAGTGAGTACAAGTCAAGTGCTTCCAAGTATTCCCAGTAGTTAAAGTGTTTGATGGAACTTATATGTGCAGTAAAGCTTCTCTGTACATTCTCTAAATCTTAGTTTCACCTGCCTTGAATGGGGATGTTAATGTACAGCAGTATTCCAGCCTAGAGAGAACAAGTGATTTAAAAAGGATCATTGGCTTGGCACCTCTTGTCTTGAATGTTCTCACTATCCATCGTATCAATTTCCTTGCAGATGTAATAGTGGCACTGATGTGATCCTTGAAGGTGAGATTCTCAGACATTACCACTCTCAGGTCCTTCACATTATTTTTCCGCTCTATTGTGTGATTAGAGTTTGTAGAATACTCAGTTCTAGCTATTATTTCCTCCAGTTTTCTATAACGGAGTAGTTGGAATTTGTCTTCATTGAACATCGTATTGTTCTCCGTTGTCCATTGGAAGACTTGGTTTATATCTTCTTGGAGATTTGCCGTGTCCTCAATGGATGACACTGTAATGCAGATCTTAGTAACTTCTGCAAAGGATGATACGGTGCTATGATTTACATCTCTGTCTATGTCTGATATGAGGATGAGGAACAGGATAGGGGCGAGTACTGTGCCTTGTGGAACAGAGCTCTTTACTATAGCAGCTTCCGATACTCCGTTTACTACTACTCTATGTTCGATTGGTTAGAAAATTGAAGATCCATCTACCTACTTTGCCAGTTATCCCTTTAGCACGCATTTTGTGTGCTATTACACCATGATCGCACTTGTCAAAGTGAAGATACTTGTCCAGTTTCCTCTTGAAGGCTTCTACACTTGTTCCAGCCGTGTTTCTGATATCTTCTGGTAAGATGTTGAATAGTCTGGGGCCACGAATGTTGATACAGTTCTCCCTTATTGTGCCCACCGCACCCCTACTCCTCACTGGGTCCATTTTGCACTTCCTCCCATCTCTCTCGCTCCATTACGCTATAGCAGTGTGCAGATTTGGGACCAGGCCCCCGAATACTTTCCAGGTATAGATCATGTAACTCTCTCTCTTCTCCACTTATTACGTATTTAAGAATTTAAGGCGTTCCCAGTAATATTAATGCTCTATTGGTTCTGTGTGTCCCGCAAACGATCTTTGAATCTGTTCCAGCTCCGATATTTCTCCTGTTTTCAACGGGGCCGTCAACACTGAACAATATTCCAAATGAGGAAGCACTAGCGATTTGAAAATGTCACCATCGGCATTATTTCCCTTATTTTGAAAGTTCTTATTACCCACTCTGTCATTCTTCTGGCTGTCGTAAACTTTGTCTTATTGTGTTCTTTGAAAGAAAGGCCAGCTGACATAATTATTCCAAGTCTTTCACGTGCTCCTTTTGAGTTCTTCATTCTTTCCATACCTAAGCAAAACACTGGAAAACACTGCTTATATCTTTCTGTAATTTTTCACTGTCTTCTACCGAAGTGACTTTCATGCTTATTTTAGTGTAATCTGCAAATGATGATACAAAACCTGTGAACGGTGTTTATATCCATGTTTGCTATGAAGATGAAAAACAGCAGAGGTGCCAGAACAGTGCTTTACTGTTTACTACTTTTTGTGTTGTGTGTGTTAGGAACCCGAAAATACATCTGCCTACCTTTCCCGTAATGCCAATGGTCCTCATTTGTGTGCAATCACCTCATGATCCCATTTGTCAAATGCATTTGCAAAGTCTGTATACGTATATACGTATATCTTCCAAAGCCTCCGAAATTCTGTCATAGTGGTTCAGCAACAGTGACAGGCATGATCGTCCTGCTCTAAAACAATGCTGGTTTGAGTTATGCCGATTGTGCTATTCCATGAAATTTGTAATCTGCCGTCTCATCTCTTTCGAAGATTTTTTTATGATGTGGGAAGTTAGTGCTACTGGTCTGTAATTTTTAGCTAGTGCTCTACTACCTCCTTTATGCAAAGGAGCAACATGTTTATTTTTTTAAACAATTCGGTAACCCGTTTTCTTCTTTTGTACCATCTACGGTCTCTCTTCCATAAAATCTTCTGGGTTTTCTCAATGGTATGTATTTAATACAGTGATTATCCAGGCACTTGTGAGGATTTAGGGTGTTCATGTCCATTTCTATGGTTGTTTAAATTAAACTTACTGAACATCCCTTCTCTTACATTAGTGCTGCAGTTCCCTAACCCTGAGTTTATACTCGTTTGTACTTCTATGATGTTGTGTTCAGAGTATATTGTTTTTGTAATTATATCTCTGATTAGTTCCTTGTTGTTTCTGAATATCAAATCCAGGGTATTTTCATTTCTAGTGGGCTCTGTTATCTGTTGGTTCAGTGAGTACTTTTCACAATGCCTCATTAGTTCCCTGTTGAGCTATCTTCCATTTTATATGTGGGAGATTAAAATCTGTAAGAAGGATAATATTTGGTGAGGGATTTTCTAACCTATCAAAACAGTTATCTTTCTTAACTGGTCTGTGAATTCTTCAGCAGTTGCTGAAGGTGATTTATATAGGATAATTACTAAATTCCTATTTTCAACTTTAATACCTAGAATTTCTACTGTATTATTCGTAGAATTCAGCAATTCTGAGCAGTAGAAAGTATCTTTCACATAGAGTCCTATTCAGTACCCTAATGCACGTTCCTGGTGCCTTTGTTTCTTATCCTGGTAGCAAGCAAATTAAAAAAATAAGAACACGTGCCACGGTTTTGTATCTTTGCGGATACCAAAATAAGCATAAAAATCAGTAGAAGATAATGTTGAGATAATGAAAAATAAGGGAACACGAGAATTACCCGGTAGTAATATCGGCTGACCTTCCTTTCACAGGAACACAATAAGGCAGATGTCATACTACTGAAATCGATTATATTCTCACGCTTATGGTATTCAAAGTTGATGACTCGATTGAGAGCAAGAGAGATACCGGAGCTGAAACAGATACAGAGACAATTTACGGCCCGTACAGAGAAAATAAAGCATTTAAATTACTGGAAATACCTCAAAAGTTCCAAATATGCACTTGCTGGAGTGGAGGAGAGATACATAATAATACATGTATGGAAAGTATTTGGGGGCCCAATCCCAAATCTGCACACTGCCACAACATACTGGAATTAAGAGATACAGGAGAAAATGAAAAATGGACCCAGTGAAAAGCTGGGGTGCTATGGGCACAAAAAAAGAACACTCCATAAACATAAGTGTCCCACGATTTTTAACAACTTACCACCTGGAGTGTGTTCCGAGGGTCAAAGCCTGGTCCCGGTCCAGGCCTCCAGGTTTGATGACCTGACCAACCAGGCTGTTGGTGCTAGCCACACGAAGTCCAGCATAAATTCCACAGCCCTGCTGATCGGAGCCTGACCTCAGAAACTTATCCAGTTCTTTCTTGAAGTCAGTGCCCGATCAGTCGAGCTGTGGTTCGGACGCTGGATTGCGTGTGGCCATCGGTAACAGCCTGGTTGATCAGGGCCTGAGCCATGGAAGTAAAGTAAAGTAAAATTTATTTCATTGAAATTTTACATAGATATTTGTAGTTACAATCATAAACTGAAGTGCAAGGAGAGCCACTGACATGCCATGGCATTAGGGGCAGCTTAATCTAATGACTTATAGACTATGTACATAATATTAGAGAAATTGATTGAGATTTTTCTAGTTATATATTTTTTTTAAAAATTAAATGATGATATTACACTGTTTTAAATATGATGATATTACTTTTTTAAAAATGTTTAGGAGGATGGTAATATAAAATTGAGATTATTTAAGGAAAAAAAACATTGAGCTTTTTGAAAGAATTTTTAATAATAAAAATATTTATTTTGGGGGGTGAGAAGGGGGTTAATAATAGAAAAATATTAGAAAATTGGGGAAATTTTTTTAAGGAAAATAATATTGAGTTTTTGAAAGAGTTTACAGTATGAGTATTTATTTTGGGGGGTGAGTAGGGGTTTTTTTGAGAAGAGTCTTAAATTGATTTTCAGAAAAGGGTTATTTTATTTACTGGTAATGATTTCCCAGTTCCCCGGGCCTTTAGGCATAAATTTTTTTAAAGGTTGATATGGACGGGGGGTTAAAAAAAAGTGATCTGTGTCTTGTGTTGGGTCATGGGTCCTTTTAAAAGGGGGGTGAGGAGAATTTTGACCCGGGGGTTTATATTAGAGTGTAGAGTTTTATGTATGTAGTAGGCACAAGAATAAGTGGAATGTTCTTTTGGTGAGTGTCTTAGGCTTTTGAATATTGGTAAGTATGCCTAGGTGGGAATTTGTTATCATTCTGACTGCACCTTTTTTTGGTTGGGTTAGAGGGTCTGGGATTTAATGTTGGATCCCATCCCGTTCCATAGGTGAGATAAGGGTAGATAAGTGAATGATATAGTGAAGGAGAGTGTTTGGGCACATAATAGCGTATTTTAAAAATTGCCTACTTTTTTTGAGTTTTTTTTTGGAAATTTGTTGAATGTGTTTGGAATTTTAGGCTACTGTCAAGGTGGTTTCCCGGAATTTTCCCCCTCTGTGAGTTTTGATGGGTGAACCATTGGGGGGTCATGTTAAGTTGAACATTTGGGCCCCTTTTTTCCAAACATGAAGTAGGTTTGTCAGTATTGAGAGTAAGCTTGAGTCGTCATCCATGTAGATATTTTCTAAAATTGGCATTAACAGTTTTGGGCCCGGGGTTATGAATTTGGGTGAAAAAAAAAAGGTCATCTGAAAAAAAAAGGGTTTTAGTTGTGATGCATTCGGGGCCATTTAGAAAAGGGGGAATAGGAGGGCCCCCGGGGACATTCCCGAAAGACCCGACTGTAATTTTTTTAAAGTTCCCCATTTTTACATTGGCTTCTGTTGCAAAGGTATGACTTTAGGTAGTTGAGTGGGTGCCCTTATGCCATAGGGGCCAATTTTTTGAGCAGTAAATCATGGTCGACTGTATCAAAAGCTTTGGGTCAAGGGGTTCCCAGGGCCCTTTTTTTTAAGTGGGGTTTTTAATCTGGGATGTTTAATAGCCCCGTTTGTGTTTTTGGGGCCTGAAACCAAATTAAGGGTTGGGGACATTGTGGACGAGGTAGGAATAGATCTGTCTATGAATTAATTTTTGAAGATTTTGGCCAGGGAAAAAATTGAAATTGGTCTATAAATTAAGTCTGTTTGATCACCTCCTTGTGGATCAGGGTACCCTTTTGGGGAATTTTAAAATTTTAAGGGGGTTTATTTGGGAAAGGGGGGAGTGGTCCGGGTTTTGGGGTTTTTGGGTTATGCCTGATTTTAGGGGGGGTATAGTGTTAGTCCAGTTTTGGGCTAGTAATGAGGAAATAGTCCGGGGACTTGTAGGTTTTGATATTGTTGGGGGAATGCAGTTGCTCATAGTGTTTTGTGAATTTTTTTCCCGGGGGCCGGGGGCATGTAGGGGATTTAAAAATTAAAAAACTTTTTGGGGAAAAATGGTCTTTTCATTTTGCCCCCGTTATCAGTTTTCCCCAAATTTTTTTCTAAAGGGGGGAAAAGCTTGACTGTGGTAGTTTGTAAAAATTTTTTAAAATGTGGGGGTTTTTTTTTGGGGGGCTTTGTTTTTAAAAATTTTCCTAAAATATTCTCCATTTTTACCCCCTTTAAAAAAGTTATTGAAAATTTTAAGTTGATCTGAGAAAAATTTTGTTTTTCCACCCCTGGGATTGTCCTACAGTTTTGAATGGCTGTAACCGGGGGTGGAAAAACATCTTGGACGGTTTAGCCAGGTCTCAGTGGGGGGATGATTAAAAAATTTTGGTTTTTAAGGGGGTTGGGAAAGGGGGAGGTTATCAAATGTTTGCTCAAAGATCTAAAAATTGTAATTGAAGATATTTAAAGTTATTTTTTTTTTCTTGACCTTTTAAAATTGCAGTTGCTTTTGGGGAAACATGTAAGTTTTTTTAATGGGTTTGGGGTGTTGGACAAGCCTGAATCAAAGAGGGTGATTTTTTAAATAGACTTAGAAGAAGGGATAATGCTAAACCCAAAAAAGGGGTTTTGATTAAATTTTACTAACTTTTGGGGTTATTAAAATTTTTGGGGAAAAATTTTTTCCCCCAGAGATATAGGAATTTGGAACAATGTTGATGATTTACCTTTTTCACCGGGAAGGGGTTTTTAAAAAAATCCCCGGGGCTAGAAAATTTTTTGGACAATTATTTGGATTCAATATTGCACTGGTTGAAACTTAGAGTTTATAAAAGGAAAAAAGGTAAATGAATGAAAAAAACTACCCCCTTTTAAAAGGGTTTTTTATAAATTTTTTTTGGGGTAAAGTGATTACTAATATATATGAGGAAAGGGTTTTGGGAAAAAAGGTTTTTAAGGGGAAAAATGTATTTAAAAATTTAAAAAAAAATTGCAATTAAAAAACAAAACCCCGCACATATAAAAAAAAGGGGAGGAGTTTTTTGACGACTTTTTTTTCTGATTTGCCCATTTCAAAGCCCCAAATAACAAAAAGGGGCAGGGGGGGAAAGGGGGGATTTAGGGGAGACGGGGGGGCACATGTTTTGGGGGAGGGGGAAAAAATATGGGGAGTAAAAAAAAAGTAAAAAAAAAAAAAAAGGGAAATGAGTAGAGGTAGTAAAAGAGGGGTAAAATCATATATTCTAGGAAAGGAGAACTGCAATGAAGCTAAACCCCCCAAGGGGGGACGGGAAAAAACATGGGGGGAAAAAAGAAAGTAAAATAAAGAAGGACAAATACAAGGCAAAAAAAAAAGAAAAAAAAAAAAACCCAGGGGGGAAGAGATAAAAGGGGAAGTTTGGAGTTTGGAGATTTATCAATGTAATGGGAGAGAAAGATCTACAGAGAAAACCCCCGGGCCCAAGATTCATAAAAAAATTGTGTAAAAGGGAGGATTAAAACCAGAGGGGCACTGTGAAAGGGGACGAAAAGGGTGAAGTTTTAGCAGAAGATCAAAAAAATAGGATGACTGTAATTCTGACATGACAAAAAAAGAGCATTATTAGTTCCCAAAGCCAACACTATTTTTGTGCTTCAATACAAGAAAATATAAAATAAGTCACAATAATAAAGGAGTTGTTTTAAATTTTAAAAAGGGTAAAAATAAGTCCCCAATTTACCAAAATGTGGTGAATTTCAAATATAAAGAAAAGAAATTGAAATAATTAAGAAAGATTTGTTGATCTAAAAATGTAGACTATGAGGTGGAGTTGTTGTTTTGATATGTTGCGGGGTATTTGGCAATAGATTAATAAAATAAAATATAAAATAAGTTTGGGGAAAATGAAGTATAAAATGATATGAATAGGGGGTAAAAGATAATAAGAAATTTAAATTGAATTAATAGTTAATTAATAAAAAAGAAAGAATGTTAAAAGTGTATAAAATTCAAAAAAATGGCAGTAATAAGGTAAATACGCAAAAAAACAGTAATAAGGTAAATACTCACAATACAGAACAATAAAAAAAGTTTTAAAGTAAAGACCAAGTTAACTTTTACAATTTACTTCGCAGATTGCCAATTGAATGAATAAAAGGGTTTGTAAAATTAAGCTGAAAAGGGAAAAAGTTTTAAAAAAACCCCCTCGCGGAAAGTGGGGACAAACTGGGTTTATTCCAGTTCAGTGAAAAATCTCCGAGGAACCAACTCGTGTTCTGGGAGAGAAATAATAATCCCCTTTCCCGTTGGGCCTTTTTAAAAAAATTTTTTCCCTCTCTTTCAAAGACCGGGGAATTTTTTCCATTTGTAACTTTTTTAGTCTATAAAGGGATTTTATTTTTGGTCAGGCATTTATTTTTAAAATCTAATTTTCATGGTTTTTTTAAATATTTAAAGATTATTTTTTAGAGCCATTTGAATTTTAGTAATTACTGATTTTTTTCCGGGTTGATCCTATCACTTTACACTTTTTTTTTGAATCACTTTAAAGTTGAATTTTTAATTTCCTTTGGGTGAGTTTTTAAGGTGGTTTGTTTACAATTTTCCCCGTTGAGTTGGAAGATGCTTACTTTCACCACAACCGAGTCAGAAATTGTTGTTTGGGCGAAGTGATTTTGGAAAATTTTTCAAACATTTAAGTTGTAAGTCCATTTTTTTTTTCATTCTTGATGTTTGGTCGGGGGGGAACTTGTTCTTTTTGGGGGTGATGGAGTCCCTGACCTGGGTGTGGGTGGGTGGAAAGGGGCCAGTGCCGCCCGACCATTTTCAGGGGGTAAACCTGTTTCCCTGCACTGTGGGGTTGGTGGCTCGGTCCTTAATTTTCCCCCCGGTTTTAAAAAATCATTGGGGGTTTTGCCCCTCCATTTCCTGAGAAATGCTGATTTTTTGACTTTGCTTCCCGGGTGAGTTTTGGTTTTTTCTGGGTATTTAATGTTCAAGTCCTCCCAAATTTGAGGGAAAGGGAATTTTTTCCCCCCTTTTTTGTGTTCTTGATAAAATTGTTACATATATTTACACTGATTCTCTATATACTTTCATTTTCCAAAAAAATTTTAAAATATAACAAATTAAACAATATTATTAATTCAATATTACAGATTAGTATTTAAAAAAAAATTACTCAACAAAATCACTAAACATATTGCACAACAATATCTGTCAAAAAACTTTTTCACAATATCTGTCATATATTACACAACATTATCTCGTAATATATTATACAACCTTTTTTATATTCATAGGGAACGCTAAACTCGTAGGAGAGTTCAGCATTAGGAAAGGAGACTATCTGGTTTGATAAAAAATGAACTCAACACCACCCTTGGATCAGAGCCCTCACCAGCGTTAATTAAGGTATCTCGTTTGAGGGGATATTCACAACAATATTTGTGATTTTTACAGAATTCGTAACTGTTAGTCAATGATAACACTCGTATACTATACTGAAGTCAATGATAACACTCGTATACTATACTGAAGTCAATGATAACACCGTATAGTATACTGAAGTCAATGATAACACTTTATACTATACTGAAGTCAATGATAACACTCGTATACATACTGAAGTCAATGATAAAACTCGTAAACTATATTGAAGTCAATGATAACACTCGTATACTATACTGAAGTCAATGATAAAACTCAAACTATACTGAAGTCAATGTAACACCAGCATACTCCTGTGGTTTGTTTTTTATTATAACAATAACACTCGTATACT
>WNWK01054294.1:0-11600 GCA_009830355.1 Cherax destructor
CACCCGTTGGCAACAACGCTGGTCTGACCTGCTGAATAACAAACTTCATTCTATTAAACCGGTTATAGGTTTCTGGCCTTCTTCTTGTCACCAATGTCGAGGTTGGGAGACTACTCTCTCCCGTCTTCGCATCGGCCACACTCATCTTACTCACAGGTATCTCATGGAGAGGCTCCCTGCCCCTCTCTGTGAGCATTGTCAGGTTCCAGTGTCTGTTCGACATATCCTGTTGGACTGCCCCCACTATCAACGAGCACGCAGAATTTACCTTCAACGACGTCTTCGCTCTGCGGCCCTTTCTTTACCTTCCCTTCTTGCAGATGAACCCTCCTTTAATCCTGACTCTCTTGTTGACTTTTTGACAGAAACTGACTTACTACACAAACTCTGAAGATTATACCTCTAGCACCTCCCTCAGTCCCTTCTACCTCGATCTCTTGCTACCCTCCTCCCCTGCACTACCCGCCGTCATCTAGCACTATACCCTACTAATCGTCCATCTCCCTCTTACAACTCACTCTCCCTGCATCCTACAATAACCTGCAGCGCTGTATAACCCCTGTGGTTTAGCGCTTCTATTTGATTATAATAATAAAGGTCTGTTGTTGACTATTTTCTATTTCAGTTACGACTGTACAAAATTCTTCTAAGTCGATTCTCTGATGATGAGTCTTCCTTAAACAACGTTTTACAATGCCTATCATTCTTTCGTAAAATCCGCCGTTCCATGGGGATCTAGGAGGAATGAATTTCCAACTACAATTGCGTTGTCAGCATCTGTTGTACTTCTGGCTGCTCAAAAATCTTGTCTATGTAAGCAGCTCCAGCAACAAAATTCGTTGCATTGTCTGATATCATCAGCCTGGGACATGCCCTTCTGGCTGCAAACCTTCTAAATAATTTAATAAAGGTTTTAGCAGACATATCTGTGGCTACTTCTAGATGTGCTGCTCTAGTCGTAGCACAGGTGAACAAACAGATGTACCCTTATTTGTTTCTTCACACTTTGTCGACCTTGAGGTATCCAGTAGGATTGACGTATGTGACAGAGTGTCAGCTACACCACCATGTAACGCGTTACTGTGGGCATTCTGAATAATCAGTCTTGTTAGCCTATGATTCTTGGGGATCAATACTGGATGTATTGTTTCCTTAGTGAAGAATTATGAATTCTTCCTCGACATCTTATAATAATTTTTCTGAGTCGAGATAAAGTCCTAAAGAATTAATCATATCAGGTTTCTTTGGAGATTTATCCTGAGTTTCCAGAAATCTATACTCTGTAGAGAAAACATCTTTCTGTATTAACTTTATCCAGTATTTAATGGGTTCAAATAATTCATAATTAGGTTTTATCCCTTTAATGAATTTAAAGACAAGAGCTGTAACTCTTAAGAGTTTACCCAAAGATGAGTATTTAGATCCATCAATGACTATTTATTTTGTGTCTGCTATATTTAAACAGACTATTTCTGCTATGTTCAAGCAGACTGTTTCTTCTGGCATAATGTAAGCTTTTTCTGTGGCCAGTTATTTTCATTAGAGAGCCAGTTAGGTCCGTGGAGCCATAATTTATTATCCACAAATTTCTTGAGTGGGACACCATGTGACATGTCAGCTGGGTTCTCTTGTGTAGAGACGTGGAGAAAGACAGTCTCTCTGCATCTCTCTTATTTCTGCTAATCTATTCTGTACATAGACCAACTTACTTATTATTTCTTAACCACTGGAGAACTGCTTCATTGTCACTCCATGTGAAGGTCGTCGCCGATCTTCTCAGGAAAAGTATAATAGAAAAAGACTAATAACAAGAAAAATAAACATTTTTATAGAATGAAATTTAAATAATAAATACATAAATATAAATATAATAATCCTATATTAAAGAAAAATGAAAAATGAATACAAAAAGAGATGATTCAAAGCTAAATATTTACAGTTGTGCGGATCTTTACACCGAAGCAATGAATCACAATGATGAGGACGTCGTCGTCGTGTTGTTGTTGTTGTTGTTGTTGTTGCCTCGATCTTTTTCCACAAATTAAACAGTCTTCCAAACTGTTACAATGTCACAAATGATGTCAGGGACTCAGTTGAAAGTTGTCCCTTAGTGACGTCCAGTTGCCTGATGTTTCTTACGTGTGTACTACAGGTGAAGTGCAGAAATGGTGGTATCACTCTGTTTCTCAATAGTTGAGTACACCGGCCACCCACTCAGCCTTGAATCCGATGATCCGAGCAGACACAGAGGACTGTGAAGGAAACCACAATAATTACTCACCACTCTAGCATTAATTTACATAGTAGGCATAAGGCCTTTAAAAGAAATGGCGAACTGTAATAATTTACTCTACCAAACCAAGGCAGGACATATCAGAAGTGAAAGTTTTTAAAAATGAGTGAAGCTCCAAAAATAGAGTGAAGCTCTTACACATATAATTATGAAGATACGAGAAGTACTTACAGTGGGATCGAGCGTGGCCAGTCAAGTGATCTCAACCGGCATCCGAAGCCTAGCATTACACCTCTCACCGGGTGAAAAAGGGGGGTATAGCAGCAGCGAGAGACACCCCACCTTAACCAGCAAACTATCACTCAACCATCACTCTACATACCTTCACACTTTCATCACTCCTATCTATGGACTTTTCCCTCACACTCCAGATCACAGTTTTTTCAATAGTGAGATGATCAAGTACTTTGTTGAGATAGACAGCTAATTTTGTACCTGCATAGAGTGCTGTCAGTTCCAATTGTGGTACTGTTCTGACCTTCAAGAAGTAATTAAAGTACTTCCTTCAGCATTACTCATGTAAGCTACAGCGCCATAACCTCTAGTTGATGCATCACAGAACACATGTAATGTGTACTTGTTTCCCTCTTGACCTATTTGTCTGGGAAATTTAAGGGGCAGTATGACCTGTCAATTTTTTTTTTTTCTGCTCGTCGAATTTCTTTCATTTTTTTTTTACTCATAGAAGTGATCACTCAATGTGTTTTAAAAATATTCAATAAGATAGTCCAAACAACAACTGAAAAAAAAAATATTTACTGAAAATCTCATTTCAGGACGTTTAGCAGGATCCCGATCCTATATGTGACTACGTAAGGTTGTTTTGAGACTTGGTACCGAAAGAACAATGCTAATACGATTTTTTGTCGATGTACTTTCCTGTAAACATCTTATCTTTATTCCACAAAAAAATAAAGCATGTAACTGTTTGAATGTTGAAAAAAATATGCATTTTAATCCCAAATAAATCCCAAAATATTTGGAATATTTACAAAAGTGCGTCCTTAAAAATAAGAACAATCATATTTTTACCATTCCTGTGAATATTATTTCATTTAATCAAACAGTAAAAACTCCACTAAGTAAAATAAGTCAATAACTTACTTCCGAGATATTCGCCTGGAAAGCGCCTGGAGCGGCGCCAGCCACCCGCCTCTGGAATTTTTTTTTTTTTTTTCGAAAAAATCACTTGTGTTTCAATGTTTTCTTTGTAAAACTAATGTTTTAGTGTAGTTAGCCTCTACACACCGTTTTCTCTTATTTACAGACCAAAGAAAACGTTATGGGGAGGGGAGGGAAGGGGAATCCTTTTTATACTCATATTGCTGATAGAGACCGCACTATATTAGAGCTCATTTTTATTCATGCTGGAGCATATAACATGTTTATATGTTATTTAAAGTGTTTATTATTTCATATTAGATCAATTGTGATTGATAAATAAGCCGTAGAATTGATATTAGCATAATAATGAAATAATATATGGTGCTCTCAGAGTGGGAATTCTGCTGACGTCAGCAAATATTCCCAGATCGTTCCTGATTCCATACCCTCTAGTTGATGCATCACAGAACACATGTAATGTGTACTTGTTTCCCTCTTGACCTATTTGTCTGGGAAATTTAATTTGATGAAGTTGTTTAAACTCCTTGGATATTTCATCCCATTCTTGACTCATTTCTAGAGGCAAGTTCTCATCCCAACCTATTTTAAGCTTCCAAGCATCTTGTACTAGCATTTTACCTTTTATGGTAATTGGTGAGACGAGTCCTAGAGGATCAAAACATTGTAATACCTCTGACAGTAAACTACGTTTAGTGAGGGTACTGCTTGATTTATTGTTTATCCTTTTGTTGCTCAAAGTGTCTTCCTGTGTGTTCCAATTAAGTCCAAGCATGTTGTTGCACTCAGGAATATCAGCTTCAGGGAAATCTTCTTTGATAAGTTCCCTTAATTGATTTTAATTAGTATTCCACACATTCGTCGCTCAACCTTGGTGTCGAGCAGACGTGCGACTAGCCTGCCTCTACCGGCGCCTTGTGACATTGTTGTTTTCACAACATGGCGCAGTTGGGTCGTCGCCGAGTTAACACTGTGTGTATCCAGATGATTCGTGGGGCTGTGTCGGGCCAGAATGCTTCTGTTCTACTGACTACCATTGTACGCGACGTCTACGGATTGGAGAATGACGACTTGTGTGGTGTGGCTATAAATGGTGCATATAGATTCTTCATTAAGCTTCGCACTGCCGATGTGTATGAGAAGATTGTCGCCAGGTTTCAGGAAGTACCTGTGGATGTGAATTCGGCAGTAACGGTGTGTCTTCACGACGTATCCAGGTACTACGTTTGGGTCAAGGTCCGTAATTGCCCATTTGAGGCGACGGAGTCTGATTTGAGAACAGTTTTTGAGAGATATGGAACTGTTCATACGGCGACGGTGGGCAGGTGGTCGGAAGGATGTTTCAAGGTCTGCTGGAGGGAACGTTTACGTTAAAAATGACGTTACGCCATCCCATCCCTTCCTACATACTGTTGGAGGACTTCAGGACTCAAGTCATGGTTACCTATGCGGGGCAACGTCGTACATGCAGGTTGTGTGGGCCTATGACCATATGGCTGTGCAGTGTGGTAAAGGACGGGCCCAAAGGATGTTGGACATCAACGAGAGTCTTCGGTGCATCGTACGGTGGAGCGTGGGTCGGACAACCCTATGTCGGGTGCAAGTTGGAGTGCTGAGGTGGACAGGTCGGAATCTTTGGAGGATGGATGTGCGACCTTGCCAGGGTACCGGAATCATCTGTCCAGGAGCCTGGAGCCGTGGGAGGAGTATCGGCGGCTGATGAGAGGATAGCAGAGGAGGCGTTTGCTACGGTGTTGCAGGACCTTTGGGCACCCCAGGTCAAGTGTGTGGGACGAACCTGCAGCTGCCTTGGAGTCAGCGGGGGACAGGGAAGCTGAGGTGGGTGGCCTCTGGGGCTAGTGCCTCAGCCGCAGGACGGCTGCTTCACGTGGAGGCGGAGGTGCACTTCGATGGCCTCCAGGAGGTGGGTATGGAGGAAGAAAGTGCGTCACGGAAGAGAGCGGCCCAGTCTGATACGGACGACGTGCTCACACCGGCGCAACGTCCGGGTAAGAAGATGTGGGCTGATGTAGTGAGGGTGATGTTGGAGGTCCCAAGGGACAGAGACTCTTGAAAGGTGGTTCCCGAGACTCTGGGAGTGACCGTGGTGGCACTCGGGGGAAAGGGGATCGGCAAGTGCCAGTGCCTAAAAAACCCCCTCTGTCGGTTTCAAGTGCTTTACCGTGAATATTAATGGTTTGTGTGATAAGATGAAGCGTGAATGGTTTCGTGGTATTTGGTGAGGTATGGTATAGACGTGGTTTTTGTACAGGAACATAACCACAAGTATGGTTGTCAGTTACTGATTGAAGGATACACTGTTTACGCTGCACACTCCTTGAGATTGAAAGGGGGTGTGGCGATATTAATTAGGGAGACTAGCCCGTTTGTTGTCCATCACAGTGAGGAGGGAGGGGAGGGGCGGGTCATACGGGTGGATGGATCATGGGGGAGGGATCGGGTGTCCTTTGTGTGTATTTATGGTCCGGCGGAAGCAGATGGTAGGGTAAAGACTGATTTTGTGAGGGATGTGTTAGTTTATCACCTACTATCGCTACTGCGATTGCAGTGGTGGGTGGTGATTGAACTGTGTGACACGTCGTAGAGACGTGGAACCAAGGGGCGGGGTATTGTTCGGTTTTGCTGGGGGGTCTGTTACAGGGTGGGGTTGGTGGATGTGGGGGTGCTGCATGGGACGTGGAGCACACGTTTGTGAGGAGAGGTTATGCTGCTCGGCTGGATCGGTTATATGTGACTAGGAGAGCGGAAGTGAGGAGGGTGTGTGTGTTGGATGTGGTTTTTTCGGACCACAGGGGGGTTTTGGTGGATTTGGGGTGGGAGGGGTTGCCTCGCAGGTACGGGAGTTATTGGAAATTAAATGTCCGGTTGCTTCAAGAGGGAATGCGGAGGGATACGTTTGGGGGTTTGTGGGACAGGTTGTGGTCCGAGGTGCATGTGGATGGGATTTGTTCTCTGGTGGGACAATGTGGCTAAGGGCAAGATAAGGGACTTCTATGTTAGACGGGGAGGGAGGATAATCAGTTTGCGTATGGACTTATTAGGTATTTGGAGGGACAGTTAAGGGATTGTTATGGGAGAGGATGTGGGAGTGCGGGTTACCCTGTTGTGGAAATAGAGGGGTTGAAAGATAAAATTCGAGTTTTGCAAAATGAAAGGTTTGATGCTGCAAGGGTGGCAGGTGGGTTAGAGGAGGTGGTATGGGGTGACAAGCCGTCGGCATGTGTCCTGCGAGGGCAGGCATGTAGGCGTCGAGCGACAGAAATTGTAAGGTTGTGTGTGCATGAGGACTTGGGAGGGTATAGGGTGGGGCAAGAGTTGGTTACGACAGAGGGCATGGGACGGTATGTGGATGGGTGGTATGGGTCGTATATGAGGAGCGGAGGGGTGCAGGAGGAGGCTTTAAGGGATATGGGTGGTTGGGTGCAATGTGGACTTTAGAGGGGGGATAGGGAGGGGTTGAGTGGTGATATAGTGGAGGATGAAGTGTGGACGGCCTTGATGGGTATGAGCAGGGGTAAGGCGCCAGGGATAGACGGATTACCGAGTGATTTTTATATACAGCATTGGGGTTTTTTAAAGGGGTTTTAGTGCAGTTGTTAAATGTCATGAAGAAGGGGTGTCTTGGGGATTCACAGTCTATGGCTATTGTGGTTATGGTGCCAAAGGGGACTAGTCAGACGACGGTGAGGGACTATAGGACTATTTCCTTATGTGCCGGACTATAAGTTATTTGCGAAAATATTAGGCAATCGATTGAAAAGGGTCTTAGATAAGGTTATTGTTGGGAGTCAATATGGGGTGCCGGGAAGGTCTATGTACGTGGGGCATGGGGTTATTCGGGGTTTATTGAGAGTAGGCAGAAGGAGGGAGGGGGTGTTAGCACTGGATTGGAGGGCAGCGTATGATAGTGTGGAACGTGAAGCATTGTGGAGCATTATGAGGTGGCAGGGGTTTGGTAAGAGATGGTGAGTTGGGCACGTACTTTGTACTGGGAGCAAGTATGTGTGTGCAGTTGAATGGGAGGGTGGGGCAGCGTGTCAGGATGGGAAGGGGTTTACGTCAGGGTTGCCCACTGTCTCAATGTTGTTCGCATGCCTGCAGGACCCATTTTATAGGGCTGTAGAAGCGTCTGTTCGGGGCAGGGAAAGGGGATCTGGGTGTTGGGAATCCTGGTATAGTGGGCTATGTGGATGACACGACGATTCTTGTGGAGAGGGGGGGGATTAGAGCGTGTGGGCAGGGTCATTGAGGTTTTTGGGGAAGCGACGGGTATGACTGTAAATGAGGATAAGTCGAAATTCATGAGATTCGGGGACTGGGAGGGGATGGTGGGCGGGAGTTCTTGTGGAAGGTGGTGTTTAGTGGATCTGGTGAAGATTTGTGGTGTGGTGTATATGAGGGATGCGAGGGAAGCGAGGGTGGTTAATTCGGAGGGTGTAGTACAGAGGGTGTTGGGTAGATTAGATGGTTTGAGGCCGTCACATCTCACGCTGCACCAACGGGTAATAGTGATTAACGTGTTGCTATATAGTAAAATATGGCATGTGGCGGCATTGTACCCGTTGGTGCAGGGGGACGTTCAGAAGTTGTTGCGTAGGGTTTTTCGTTTTATTTGGGGATCGGGTTGTGATTGGTTACGAAGGGGGGTGGTTACGCTCCCGTTACGCCAGGGAGGGCTAGGGTTGATTCCATTGGAATACAGATTGAAGAGTGTTTATGTGAAGCGGGGTTACCTGAGGGTGGTTGGGGATGGGGGAGGGATAGGGCTTCTGCATGAGGATATAAGGAGGTGGTGGGGAGGGAGGGATTT
The DNA here is from genome assembly GCA_009830355.1 of Cherax destructor. Classification (NCBI taxonomy): domain Eukaryota; kingdom Metazoa; phylum Arthropoda; class Malacostraca; order Decapoda; family Parastacidae; genus Cherax; species Cherax destructor. Next base: position 8,247 of record WNWK01054294.1, read on the forward strand.
AAGGGAATGTGAGGACATGTTATGGGTCCTACTTATTGTTAGAGATCCTTCACATATGAGGGTCAGGACTCTTGAGAAGGCGGTGCGGTCTCGGGAGGTGGCAGGGTGGAAGGGTGTACCCTCTGTATGCTTGGAAGGATATTTGGGGAGGTTAAGGAGATTGCGGCTTCGTCCATGTGTGCGGGAGGTATTTTCCGGTTTCTTCATGGGATTTTACCGTCAGGGGTGGTTTTACGTAACAGAGGTCTTAGGGTAGATGGGATGTGTCAAGCTTGTGGGGAGGATGACACTGTGTTTCATTGTGTATATTTTTGTGAGCGTTTGGGTGTCGTGAGGGAATGGTTGGGGCGTGTGATTTGCTTAGGGGGTGGTGGATTGTCGGTGTTGAGGCACTTAGTTTGGATGTGGGAGGAGTGGGGTGGAGGTTCAGAGGGCAGTGGCGTATGTAATGGCAGATTTTGTTTTCATTTCATGGGCTATGAGGGATAAAGGGGTTAGTGAACGACGGATGGCACTGGCGGCAGGGTTTTATAGAACGAAGTGCCGAAATAGGGACTTCTATGGGGGAAGGTGGGCGAGGATTTTCCTGTGGGTTACAGGGATTTCACCATGGGGTCTTGTGGTCCTTGTGAGTGTCAGGGTATCCGACGGGCTGGTCTCCCGTGGGGGAAGGTATTGTGAGGCATTGACTGCGGTTGTTGGAGCTCGTGTGATTGTGCGTGAGGGATCGAGGTTGGTTAGCTTAGGGGGGGGTATCACTGTATTGTTGTATGTGTTTGTATGCACGTAGTGTGTGGAAGGGCATTTACATTGTCCTGTTGGGGTTTTGATGTGTGGTTTAGTATTGATGTATCACTTGTAACTTTTGTGATATGGCCGAGCTGGTCTCGAGACCCTATGGGGTTCTCATAATGTATATAGTGTGAAAGGGTGTGCTCTCAGTGGTGTAGGTTTGTGTAGAGCGCATTGTATATCTGCTCTTTAGTTAGTGTGTGGTTGTGTTGAGTTGTTGTAATGATATTGACTGTAAAATGTATGTCTTGTACACAGTATTTGGGATGATGGTTTTGCCTTACGTTATCGCTTTATTGTATATTTTCTCTTGTATTTAAGAGTTTTTGTATATTTTATACTTGTGTTTCAATAAAATATAAAAAAAATATATAATTATTCCAAAGAATAAAAAAACACAATTCCGTGACTGGAACAATACACAAATAACCCGCATAAACTAGAAAGACACTTATCACGACGCTTCGGTCAACTTGGACCATTAACTACTCCAAGTCGGACCGAAAAGTAATCATAAGTTTCTTTCTCCTATATGTGGTTTATTTGTGTATAATTACTCTAATGATACTTGTCTGACATAGCTATGCCATGGACTCTTGGTACAAACGAAATGTCGTACAACCTATTTGCTAACCTTTTGTTCAACTCTAGGACATGACCTACTTTCACTAGAAGGACCCTCAAACCAGGGGCGTGACTTTCACTGCTAAATATATTAATTTCCTACGAAAATGTTGGATTAATAATTCATTTATGATGGAACACAGTTTACTTGAATGTATTATTCACATGTAATATATAGTAACACTAAGGAAGTCGGTGGCGAAGGAGTTTTTTTTTTTTTATATTTTATTGAAACACAAGTATAACATATACAAAACTCTTAAATACAAGAGAAAATATACAATAAAGCGATAACGTAAGGCAAAACCATCATCCCAAATACTGTGTACAAGACATACATTTTACAGTCAATATCATTACAACAACTCAACACAACCACACACTAACTAAAGAGCAGATATACAATGCGCTCTACACAAACCTACACCACTGAGAGCACACCCTTTCACACGATATACATTATGAGAACCCCATAGGGTCTCGAGACCAGCTCGGCCATATCACAAAAGTTACAAGTGATACATCAATACTAAACCACACATCAAAACCCCAACAGGACAATGTAAATGCCCTTCCACACACTACGTGCATACAAACACATACAACAATACAGTGATACCCCCCCCCCTAAGCTAACCAACCTCGATCCCTCACGCACAATCACACGAGCTCCAACAACCGCAGTCAATGCCTTACAATACCCCCCCCAAGGGAGACCAGCCTGTCGGATACCCCTGACACTCACAAGGACCACAGGACCCCCATGGTGAAATCCCTGTAACCCACAGGAAAATCCCTCGCCCACCTTCCCCCATAGAGGTCCCTATTTCGGCACTTCGTTCTATAAAACCCTGCCGCCAGTGCCATCCGTCGTTCACTAACCCCTTTATCCCTCATAGCCCATGAAATGAAAACAAAATCTGCCATTACATACGCCACTGCCCTCTGAACCTCCACCCACACTCCTCCCACATCCAAACTAAGTGCCCTCAACACCGACAATCCCCCCACTAAGCAAATCACATGCCCCAACCATTCCCTCACGACACCCAAACGCTCACAAAAATATACACTATGAAACGCAGTGTCATCCTCCCCACAAGCTTGACATCCCATCTACCCTAAGACCTCTGTTACGTAAAACCACCCCTGATGGTAAAATCCCATGAAGAAACCGGAAAAATACCTCCCGCACACATGGACGAAGCCGCAATCTCCCTTTAAACCCCCCCAAATATCCTTCCAAGCATACAGAGGTACACCCCTTCCACCCTGCCACCTCCCGAGACCGCACCGCCTTCTCAAGAGTCCTGACCCTAATATGTGAAGGATCTCTAACAATAAGTAGGACACGTAACATGTCCTCACATTCCCTTAAATCCCTCCCTACCCACCACCTCCTTATATCCTCATGCAGAATCCTATCCCTCCCCATCCCCAACCACCCTCAGGTAACCCCACTTCACATAAACACTCTTCAATCTCATTCCAATGGAATCAACCCTAGCCCTCCTGGCGTAACGGGAGCGTAACCACCCCCTTGTAACCAATCACAACCCGATCCCCAAATAAAACGAAAAACCCTACGCAACAACTTCTGAACGTCCCCTGCACCAACGGGTACAATGCCGCCACATGCCATATTTTACTATATAGCAACACGTTAATCACTATTACCCGTTGGTGCAGCGTGAGATGTGACGGCCTCAAACCATCTAATCTACCCAACACCCTCTGTACTACACCCTCGAATTAACCACCCTCGCTTCCTCGCATCCCTCATATACACCACACCACAAATCTTCACCCGATCCACTAAACACCACCTTCCACAAGAACTCCCGCCCCTATCCTCCCAGTCCCCGTATCTCATGAATTTCGACTTATCCTCATTTACAGTCATACCGTTGCTTCCCCAAAACCTCAATGACCCTGCCC
>WNWK01054295.1:0-11599 GCA_009830355.1 Cherax destructor
AAATTTCAAAAAATCTAAATTTTAATTTTAAAAAGAAATTTTTGAAAATTTTTAAATTTTTTTAAATAAAAAAATTTAAAATTTTTTTTAAAAACTTATTTTTAGGAAAATTTTATTAAAAATTTTTTTCGAAAATCCTGAAAATAAAAATCTCAAAAATGTAAAAACGTTTTATGCATTTTGAATTTTAAATTTTATTTTTTAAAATCATTAAAAATATTAATTTATATTTTTAATAAATTTTTGCAATTATTTTGGAAAAATAAAAATTTAAATTTTAAAAAGTTTTAAATTTTTATTAAAGTTTTAGAAATTTATGCCTTTCGCAAAATATTTTTTAAAATCAAATTTTACATTTTAAATATTTTATTAATTTAAATTTATAAAAAATAAAAATTATAAAATTTTTTTTAGAAGCTTATTATTATATTTTCAAAAAATATTTAAAAATCAGAAAATCTTAAATCTTAAAAATGCAATAAATTAAAATTTAAGATTTTAATTTTTTAAATTTTATTTTTAAAAATCCCCTTAAAATTTAAAATAAATTTTTTTAAAAATTTAATTATTTGAAAAATAAAAAATTAAAATCTTAAAGCTAAATCGTATTTTTATTGCATATTTCAAACGTTTAACAGTTGAGTGCTTTTCTGCAAAACTCATTTCTAAAATATTTAGATTTTACTTTTAATAAATTTCTATGCAATTAAATTTATGGAAAATAAAAATTTTATGATTTTCTTTTAGGAAGCTTATTATATATATTTTATCAAAAAAAATAATTTTAAAAATCCTTGAAAATGCCTTATGCAAAAATCAAGTTTTATACATTTGAATATATATTATTTACATATTTAAAATCATTAAAAATTTAAAAATCAATTTTAGAATATTTTTTTTTCGAAATACATGAAACATAACAAATTGCAAAACTATTTTCATATTTCAGTTAACGGTTTATCTTTCTAAATCATTTTTCAAAACTGATTCAATTTTAAATATTTCTTGAATTGAAATTTATGGGAAATAAGCAAAATTATCTAAAATTATTTTAAAAACTTAAAATCCTTAAATCGTCAAAAAGCAATAAACAAGTTTTATAGCATTTGAATATTTTTTTAAATATTTAAAAAACCTTAAAACTAAAAAATCAATATTTTTTAAATATTTTTTTTTTCAAAAAATAAATTAAAAATAGAAAATTGCTAAAACCCATTTTTGTATTTCGACGTTTTAGAGCGGTTTGTCTTTAAATCATTTACTAAAACTTAGATTTACCTTAATATTTATTCAATTGATTTATGGGAAATAAGCAATTTTTATTTTCTTGGAAGCTTATTAGGATATTTTATCTAAAATTTTAAAATCCTTGAAATCCTAAACGAAAGAATAAAATCAATTTTTGCATTTTTGATTTTTTAATTATTTACATATTTTAAAACCCAAAACTATAATCAAATTTTAAATATTTCATATTTTTTAAAAAACATGAAACTTAACTCAGAAAAATAACGTATTTTCAATTTATTTAACGTTTGATGCTCTGGCAACTCATTTACAAAATCTTGATTTTCACACTTTTATAAATTTCTATTGAAATTTTGGGAAAAGTACAAAATTTATTTTCTTTTGAATTCTATAGGTATTTATAAAATATTTGAAAACTTAAAACCAAATGTCAAAAAAAAAATTTGATTTAATATTAAATTAACATATTTAAAAAAACCAAAACTATAAAAAATATTTTTTAGAATATTTATATTATTTTGAAAATACATAAACTTAAAAACAGAAAAACAACGTTTTTGTTTTCATTAAGTTGATCTTAAAACTCATTTTAGCTAAATCTTGATTCAACTTTTAAATAAATTTCTGAATTAAAATAAGCAAAATTTTGATTTTTTTTGGAACTTAAGTATATTTTATTAATATTTTTAGAATCCTTAAAGCCTTAAATCGTCAAAAAATGCAATAAAATCAAGTTTTATAGCATTTTGAATATTTATTAATTATTTACATATTTTTAAAAAAACCATTAAAAATCTATAAAAATCAATATTTTATAGAATATTTCATATTATTTTCGAAAAATACATGAAACATTAAAAAGCTCAGAAAAATGTGCTAAAATCGTATTTTATTGCATATTTCGACGTTTTAGACGGTTTGAGTGCTTTCTGAAAACTCATTTTTAGCTAAAATACTTAGATTTTCACACTTTTAAATCAATTTCTACTGCAATTGAAATTTATGGGAAAAGTAAGCAAAATTTTATGATTTTCTTTTAGGAAGCTTACTTATAGGTATATTTTATCTAAAAAATTATTTTCAAAAATCCTGAAAATGCCTTAAATCGTCAAAAATGCAATAAAATCAAGTTTTATAGCATTTTTGAATATTTATTAATTATTTACATATTTTTAAAATCCCATTAAAAATCTATAAAAATCAATATTTTTATAGAATATTTCATATTATTTTCGAAAATACATGAAACATTAAAAAGCTCAGAAAAATGTGCTAAATCTATTTATTGCATATTTCGACGTTTAGAGCGTTTGATGCTTTTCTGGCAAAACTCATTTTAGCTAAAATACTTAGATTTTCACACTTTTAAATGAATTTCTACTGTAATTGAAATTTATGGGAAAGTAACAAATTTTATGATTTTCTTTGAGAAGCTTACTCATGGTATATTTTATCTAAAAAAAAAGTTTCAGAAAATCCTTGAAAATGCCTAAATCGTCAAAATGCAATAAAACAAGTTTTATAGCATTTTGATATTATAATTATTTACATATTTAAAAATCCCATTAAAATCTATAAAAATCAATATTTTTATAGAATATTTCATATTATTTTCGAAAAATACATGAAACATTAAAAAGCTAGAAAAATGTGCTAAAACCATTTTATGGCATATTCGACGTTTTAGAGCGGTTTGATACTTTTCTGACAAAACTCATTTTTACTAAATACTTAATTTCACCTTTTAAATCAATTTCTATTGCAATTGAAATTTATGGGAAAAGTAAGCAAAATTTTATGATTTTCTTTTAGGAAGCTTACTTATGGTATATTTTATCTAAAAAATATTTTCAAAAATCCTTGAAAATGCCTTAAATCGTCAAAAAATCAATAAAATCAAGTTTTATAGCATTTTGAATATTTATTAATTATTACATATTTTTAAAAATCCCATTAAAAATCTATAAAAATCAATATTTTTATAGAATATTTCATATTATTTTCGAAAATAATGAAACAATAAAAACTCAGAAAAATGTGCAAAATCTTTTTATTGCATATTTCGACGTTTAGACGGTTTGAGTGCTTTTCTGGTAAACTCATTTTTAGCTAAAATACTTGATTTTCACACTTTTAAATAAATTTCTCTGAATTGAAATTTATGGAAAAGTAAGCAAAATTTTATGATTTTCTTTTGGAAGCTTACTTATGGTATATTTTATCTAAAAAATATTTTAGAAAATCCTTGAAAATCTTAAATGATTTTCTTTTAGGAAGCTTACTTATAGGTATATTTTATCTAAAAAATATTTTCACAAAATCCTTGAAAATGCTTAAATCGTCAAAAATGCAATAAAATCAAGTTTTATAGCATTTTTGAATATTTATTAATTATTTACATATTTTTAAAAATCCATTAAAAATCTATAAAAATCAATATTTTTATAGAATATTTCATATTATTTTCGAAAAATACATGAAACATTAAAAAGCTCAGAAAAATGTGCTAAAATCGTATTTATTGCATATTTCGACGTTTTACAGCGGTTTGAGTGCTTTTCTGGTAAAACTCATTTTTAGCTAAAATACGTAGATTTTCACACTTTTAAATAGAATTTCTACTGAATTGAAATTTATGGGAAAAGTAAGCAAAATTTTATGATTTTCTTTTAGGAACTTACTTATAATATTTTATAAAAAATATTTTCAAAAATCTTGAAAATGCTTTGTAAAAATGCAATAAAAGCTCGAAAATGTGCAAAATCGTATTTTGCATATTTGACGTTTTAAGCAGTTGATTCTGAAACTCATTTAGCAAAATCGATTTCACTTTTAAATAATTTCTCGCAATTGAAATTTTGGGAAATAAGCAAATTTTTGATTTTCTTTTAGAGCACTTTAGATATTTTTCTAAAAATATTTTAGAAAATCCTTAAAATGTAAATGTCAATAATAAAACATTATACATTTGAATATTAATTATTTACATATTTTAAAATCCCTTAAAAATCTATAAAAATCAATATTTATGAATATTTCATTATTTTCAATACATATAAAAAGCTCGAAAAATTTAAAATCTATTTTTTCATTTCGACGTTTTAGTTAGTGCTTTTCTGCAAAACTCTTTAGCTAAAATACTTAGATTTTCACCTTAAATAAATTTCGAATTGAATTAGAAAATAGAATTTTATATTTCTTTTAGAATTTTAAAGTTTTTTATCTAAATAATTTCAAAAAATCCTTGAAAATGCCAAATGTCAAATCAATAAAATTATGCATTTGATTTATATTATTTATTTTAAATCCTTAAATCTATAAAATCAATATTTTTATAGAATATTTCATATTTTCGAAATGAAACATTAAAAAGCTAGAAATGTTAAACCCATTTATGGCATATTTCGACGTTTAGAGCGGTTTGATCTTTTCTGCAAACTTTGCAAAATACTTAATTTCACTTTTAAATATTTCTGAAATTTATGGAAAGCAAAATTATGATTTTCTAGGACTACTTATAGGAATTATTAAAAATTTTAAAAATCCTTAATGTTCGTCAAAATCAAAATAAGTTTGCATTTGAATATTTATTAATTATTTACATATTTTAAAATCCATAAAATCTATAAATCAATATTTATAGAATATTTCATTTATTTTCGAAATAGAAAAAAACCAGAAAAATGTAACATTATTGCATATTAGTTAGAGGTTGATCTTTCTAACTCTTTAGCTTTTAAACAATTTTCATATATGAAAACAAAATTTTATGTTCTTTTAAAGTTATAGGTATTTTTATCTAAAAAATATTTCAAATCAAATGCCTTAAATCGTAAATGCAATAACAGTTATAGCATTATTTAATATTTATATTTAAAATAAATTAAATCAATTTTTTATAGAATTTATTATTCGAAAAATGAAACATAATCAAAAAATTTAAACTTTCATATTCCGTTAGAGTTGATTTTCGAAAACTTTTTACTAAATATAGATTTTCACACTTTTAAATAGAATTCTACTGTAATTGAAATTTATGGGAAAAGTAAAGCAAATTTTATGCTTTTCTTTTAGAAGCTTACTCATTGGTATATTTTATCTAAAAAATAGTTTTCAGAAAATCCTTGAAAATGCCTTAATCGTAAAAAATGCAATAAAATCAAGTTTTATAGCATTTTGAATATTTATTAATTATTTACATATTTTTAAAAATCCCAATAAAAATCTATAAAAATCAATACTTTTATAGAATATTTATATTATTTTCGAAAAATACATGAAACATTAAAAAGCTCAGAAAAATGTGCTAAAATCGTTTATGTCATATTTCGACGTTTTAGAGCGGTTTGAGTGCTTTTCTGAAAACTCATTTTTAGCTAAAATACTTAGATTTTCACACTTTTAAATCAATTTCTACAATTGAAATTTATGGGAAAAGTAAGCAAAATTTTATGATTTTCTTTAGAAGCTTACTTATGGTATATTTTATCTAAAAATAGTTTTCGAAAATCCTTGAAAATGCCTTAAATCGTCAAAAATGCAATAAAACAAGTTTTATAGCATTTTGAATATTTATTAATTATTTACATATTTTAAAAATCCATTAAAAATCTATAAAAATCAATATTTTATAGAATATTTCATATTATTTTCGAAAAATACATGAAACATTAAAAGCTCAGAAAAATGTGCTAAATCGTATTTATTGCATATTCGAGTTTTAGAGCGTTTGAGTGCTTTTCTGGCAAAACTCATTTTAGCTAAATACTTGATTTTCACACTTTTAAATAAATTTCTACTGCAATTGAAATTTATGGGAAAAGTAAGCAAAATTTTATGATTTTCTTTTGGAAGCTTTCATTAGGTATATTTTATCTAAAAATATTTTCAGAAAATCCTTGAAAATGCCTTAAATCGTCAAAAATGCAATAAAATCAAGTTTTATAGCATTTTTGAATATTTATTAATTATTTACATATTTTAAAAAACCCATTAAAAAACTATAAAATCAATATTTTATAGAATATTTCATATTATTTTCGAAAAATACATGAAACATTAAAAAGCTCAGAAAATGTGCTAAAATCGTATTTTATTGCATATTAAAACGTTTAGAGCGGTTTCAGTGCTTTCTGTCAAAACTCATTTTAGCTAAATACTTAGATTTTCAACTTTAAATAGAATTTCTACTGTAATTTAGCAAAACTCATTTTTCAGCTAAAATACTTAGATTTTCACACTTTTAAATAATTTCTACTGCAATTGAAATTTATGGAAAAGTAAGCAAAATTTTATGATTTTCTTTTGGAAGCTTACTATAGTATATTTTATCTAAAATATTTTCAAAAATCCTTGAAAATGCCTTAAATCGTCAAAAATGCAATAAAATCAAGTTTTATAGCATTTTTGAATATTTATAATTATTTACATATTTTAAAAAATCCATTAAAAATCTATAAAAATCAATATTTTTATAGAATATTTCATATTATTTTCGAAAAATACATGAAACATTAAAAGCTAGAAAAATGTGCTAAAACGATTTTATTGCATATTTCGACGTTTTAGAGCGGTTTGATCTTTTCTGGCAAAACTCATTTTTAGCTAAAATACTTAGATTTTCATTTTTTTTTTTTTTTTTTTTTTTTTTTTTTTTTTTTTTTTTTTTTTTTTTTTTTTTTTTTTTTTTTTTTTTTTTTTTTTTTTTTTTTTTTTTTTTTTTTTTTTTTTTTTTTTTTTTTTTTTTTTTTTTTTTTTTTTTTTTTTTTTTTTTTTTTTTTTTTTTTTTTTTTTTTTTTTTTTTTTTTTTTTTTTTTTTTTTTTTTTTTTTTTTTTTTTTTTTTTTTTTTTTTTTTTTTTTTTTTTTTTTTTTTTTTTTTTTTTTTTTTTTTTTTTTTTTTTTTTTTTTTTTTTTTTTTTTTTTTTTTTTTTTTTTTTTTTTTTTTTTTTTTTTTTTTTTTTTTTTTTTTTTTTTTTTTTTTTTTTTTTTTTTTTTTTTTTTTTTTTTTTTTTTTTTTTTTTTTTTTTTTTTTTTTTTTTTTTTTTTTTTTCTAAAAATACTTAGATTTTCACACTTTTTAAATAGAATTTTACTGTCAATTGAAATTTATGGGAAAAGTAAGCAAAATTTTATGATTTTCTTTTGGAAGCTTACTCATGGTATATTTTATCTAAAAAATAGTTTTCAGAAAATCCTTGAAAATGCCTTAAATCGTCAAAAATGCAATAAAAACAGTTTTATAGCATTTTTGAATATTTATTAATTATTTAATATTTTAAAAATCCATTAAAAATCTATAAAAATCAATATTTTTATAGAATATTTCATATTATTTTCGAAAATACATGAAACATTAAAAGCTAAGAAAAATGTGCTAAAACGATTTTATGGCATATTTCGACGTTTAGAGCGGTTTGATCTTTCTGCAAAACTCATTTTTAGCTAAAATACTTAGATTTTCACCTTTAAATAATTTCACTGCAATTGAAATTTATGGAAAAGTAAGCAAAATTTTATGATTTTCTTTAGAAGCTTACTTATAGGTAATTTACAAAATATTTCAAAAACTTGAAAATGCCTTAAATCGTCAAAAAATGCAATAAAATCAAGTTTATAGCATTTTGAATATTTATTAATTATTTACATATTTTTAAAAATCCCATTAAAATCTATAAAAATCAATATTTTATAGAATATTTCATATTATTTCGAAAATACATGAAACATTAAAACTCAGAAAATGTGCTAAAATCGTATTTATTGCATATTTGACGTTTTAGAGCGGTTTAGTGCTTTTCGGCAAAACTCATTTTACTAAAATACTTGATTTTCACACTTTTAAATAGAATTCTACTGCAATTGAAATTTATGGGAAAAGTAAGCAAAATTTTATGATTTTTTAGAAGCTACTATGTATATTTTATTAAAAAATTAGAAAATCCTTGAAAATGCCTTAAATCGTCAAATGCAATAAACAAGTTTATAGCATTTTAATATTTATATTATTTACATATTTTTAAAAATCATTAAAAATTAAAAATCAATTTTTTATAGAATATTTCATATTATTTTCGAAAAATACATGAAACATTAAAAAGCTCAGAAAAATGTGCTAAAATCGTATTTTATTGCATATTTCGACGTTTTAGAGCGGTTTGAGTGCGTTTCTGCAAAACTCATTTTTCAGCTAAAATACTTAGATTTTCACACTTTTAAATAGAATTTCTACTGCAATTGAAATTTATGGGAAAAGTAAGCAAAATTTTATGATTTTCTTTTAGGAAGCTTACTTATAGGTATATTTTATCTAAAAATTATTTTTCAGAAAATCCTTGAAAATGTCTTAAATCGTCAAAAATGCAATAAAATCAAGTTTTATAGCATTTTTGAATATTTATTAATTATTTACATATTTTTAAAAAATCCCATTAAAAATCTATAAAAATCAATATTTTTATAGAATATTTCATATTATTTTCGAAAAATACATGAAACATTAAAAAGCTCAGAAAATGTGCTAAAATCGTATTTTATTGCATATTTCGACGTTTTAGAGCGGTTTAGTGCTTTTCTGACAAAACTCATTTTTTAGCTAAAATACTTAGATTTTCACACTTTTAAATCAAATTTCTACTGTAATTGAAATTTATGGGAAAAGTAAGCAAAATTTTATGATTTTCTTTTGAGAAGCTTACTCATTGGTATATTTTATCTAAAAAAATAGTTTTCAGAAAATCCTTGAAAATGCCTTAAAACGTCAAAAATGCAATAAAACAAGTTTTATAGCATTTTGAATATTTATTAATTATTTACATATTTTTAAAAATCCCATTAAAAATCTATAAAATCAATATTTTTATAGAATATTTCATATTATTTTCGAAAATACATGAAACATTAAAAGCTCAGAAAATGTGCTAAAATCTATTTTATTGCATATTTCGACGTTTTAGAGTGGTTTAGTGCTTTTCTGGCAAAACTCTTTTTAGCTAAAATACTTAGATTTTACACTTTTAAATAGAATTTCTACTGAATCTAGAAAACCATTTTTCAGCTAAAATACTTAGATTTTACTTTTAAATAGAATTTCTATGTAATTGAAATTTATGGGAAAAGTAAGAAAATTTTTGATTTTTTGAGAAGCTTACTCATAGGTATATTTTATCTAAAAATAGTTTCAGAAAATCCTTGAAAATGCCTTAAATCGTCAAAAAGCAATAAAACAGTTTATAGCATTTTGAATATTTAATATTATTTACAATTTATAAAAATCCCATTAAAAATCTATAAAAATCAATTTTTTATAGAATATTTCATATTATTTTCGAAAAATACATGAAACATTAAAAAGCTCAGAAAATGTGCTAAACGATTATGGCATATTTCGACGTTTTAGAGCGGTTTGATGCTTTCTGCAAACTCATTTTTAGCTAAAATACTTAGATTTTCACACTTTAAATCGAATTTCTACTGCAATTGAAATTTATGGAAAAGTAAGCAAATTTTATGATTTTCTTTAGAAGCTTACTTATAGTATATTTTATCTAAAAATATTTTTCCAAAATCCTTGAAAATGCCTTAAATCGTCAAAAATGCAATAAAATCAAGTTTTATAGCATTTTGAATATTTAAATTATTCATATTTTAAAAAATCCCATTAAAAATCATAAAAATCAATATTTTATAGAATATTTCATATTATTTTCGAAAATACATGAAACAATAAAAGCTCAGAAAATGTGCTAAAATCTATTTTATTGCATATTTCGAGTTTTAGAGCGGTTTGAGTGCTTTCTGGCAAAACTCTTTTTTAGCTAAAATACTTGATTTTCACACTTTTAAATAGAATTTCTACTGAATTGAAATTTATGGAAAAGTAAGCAAAATTTTATGTTTCTTTTGAAAGCTTACTCATTGGTATATTTTATCTAAAAATAGTTTGAAAATCCTTAAAATGCTATCAAAATGCAATAAATCAAGTTTATACATTTGAATATTTATAATTATTTCATTTTTAAAAAACCATTAAAAATCTATAAAAATCAATATTTTTATAGAATATTTCATATTATTTTCGAAAATACATGAAACATTAAAAAGCTCAGAAAATGTGCTAAAATCGTATTTTATTGCATATTTCGACGTTTTAGAGCGGTTTGAGTGCTTTTCTGGCAAAACTCATTTTTTAGCTAAAATACTTAGATTTTCACACTTTTAAATAGAATTCTACTGCAATTGAAATTTATGGGAAAAGTAAGCAAAATTTTATGATTTTCTTTTAGGAAGCTTACTTATAGGTATATTTTATCTAAAAAATTATTTTTAGAAAATCCTTGAAAATGCCTTAAATCGTCAAAAATGCAATAAAATAAAGTTTTATAGCATTTTTGAATATTTATTAATTATTTACATATTTTAAAAATCCCATTAAAAATCTATAAAAATCAATATTTTATAGAATATTTCATATTATTTTCGAAAAATACATGAAACATTAAAAGCTCAGAAAATGTGCTAAAATCGTATTTATTGCATATTTCGACGTTTTAGAGCGGTTTGAGTGCTTTTCTGGCAAAACTCATTTTTTAGCTAAAATACTTAGATTTTCACACTTTAAATAGAATTTCTACTGCAATTGAAATTTATGGGAAAAGTAAGCAAAATTTTATGATTTTCTTTTAGAAGCTTACTTATAGGTATATTTTATCTAAAAAATAGTTTTCAGAAAATCCTTGAAAATGCCTTAAATCGTCAAAAATGCAATAAAATCAAGTTTTATAGCATTTTAATATTTATTAATTATTTACATATTTTTAAAATCCCATTAAAATCTATAAAAATCAATATTTTTTAGAATATTTCATATTATTTTCGAAAAAATACATGAAACATTAAAAAGCTCAAAAATGTGCTAAAATCGTATATTATTGCATATTTCGACGTTTTAGAGCGGTTTGAGTGCTTTCTGGCAAAACTCATTTTTTAGCTAAAATACTTAGATTTTCACACTTTTAAATAGAATTTCTACTGCAATTGAAATTTATGGAAAAGTAAGCAAAATTTTATGATTTTCTTTTAGGAAGCTTACTATAGGTATATTTTATCTAAAAAATATTTTTCAGAAAATCCTTGAAAATGCCTTAAATCGTCAAAAATGCAATAAAATCAAGTTTTATAGCATTTTTAATATTTATTAATTATTTACATATTTTTAAAAATCCCATTAAAAATCTATAAAAATCAATATTTTTATAGAATATTTCATATTATTTTCGAAAATACATGAAACATTAAAAGCTCAGAAAAATGTGCTAAAATCGTATTTATTGCATATTTCGACGTTTTAGAGCG